>SEYY01024063.1:7500-12500 GCA_009176605.1 Armadillidium nasatum | reverse complement strand
TACTTAATTGTGATTCCTTATTCAAAGATACATTTCTGAAGTCTTTTCAAAATTTCAGTAAGGTATTTCTAGAGTCCCTTTTTGGTGATTATTCTTGAAAAGATCACATTGTGAGTCTTAATGAATAATTCCTAAGATATCAGAACTTATATATCATCTTCACAATTCTTCAAACAGCCAAATTACTTCCTCTGAATGGTTTCTTGTGTTGTTTTCCCCTGAAGATAGTTTGCACTTCACGTTTGAGGTGGTTCTTCACAAGCAACTCTCTTCTTGTAAAAGTGTAGTCTATGTCTTTTTGTCACATGAACTCTTCTATTTTCTCTGGCTCTCTCCAATATCAATCTTAACATGCAAATATAGAATTGTTTTCCCACTTTTGCTTTAATATCAGTCAAATTGTACAATTTCAGACGTTTTGTTTTGTTCCATATAGGTAGTTGGTTTTGATGACGGTAAGTTTACATATATATATATATATATATATATATATATATATATTATATATATATATATATAATATATATATATATATATATATATATATATATATATATATATATATATATATGCGTGTGTGTGTGTGTGTGTTAGTAAGTTGGTATTTGTGTGGTGCGAACGTAATGTTCAGTTCTTCCCAGTTTTATATATTAATTTTTTTGTGCGCTTGTTTGAGTGTTTATAAAAGTTTTAATTATTTTTAAATTTTTAGTCATTCTCAAGTTTTAATTTAAATATCCATGTCTTGTTTTTAGTGTTCTATTATAGTGAAGCGTTTTAGTTTTGTTTTTTGTTTTTAATACATTTGAACATCAGTGTCTGGATAATTTGAGCTGTTGGCAACTTTTTACTAGTTGGAGTTTTAAGATAAATTTTAAATAGTTTCTTTTAATGTAAGCATTTTTATTCGCCCATTTATCTTAATTTTTTCCTTTTAATTGCGTAGTTGCTGTGTGTTTCTATTTATTTTGTTTTGTGTTTCAGTTTTAGCATTAGTTTATTTCGATTGTATGAACCTTCAAGTGCTTGCTTGTGTGTGTGTGTCTGAGTGTGCGTGTATGTGTGTATCTTTGAATGACCAGAATGAGAGGACGTGAGAGTATCCGAATAGTATCACCTCTCTAACCTTCGTCCTAACTTTTTGCTTCTGTCTGAGACCCAGCCGGACAGGGATTCTTTACTAACAACCTTAATGTCTCTAGCTACAGCATTTTTCACAGTTTCCGACTAAATGGTGGAGTCCGCGTCTATATAAACATTAACACTCCTGTGACACGTCTCGTAAACCTTGAATCTCCTAATTTCGATATTTTATGGCTGAAAATCTGTCTTCCTACTACTACCATTATTTTGTATTTCTACTACTGCTCTCCTAATGGAACAGATTTTCCTGCTCTTTATGAATATCTGACTAAATCTCACGAAACTGATACTCATATTTCATTCAAATGCTGAGATCCTCTTTTTAGAGGATTTCAACGTACACAACATTGAGTGTTTGGACTCCTTTCATACTGATACAGGTGGGAAGAGGCCATATCATTCAGTATTCTCAACGGTCTGGAACAGTTGATTAGGGAACATACACACACATACCCCATATCGTCCAAAAAGTTCATGAACACCACTTATTTATATCTCAGTACAAATGCACCATTTTCCCCGCCTATTGGGTAACTCTGACCATAATTCTTATAGCTTTTAGATATAATACTTTTTCTCCAGCAGCTCCACCATATTCTAAACGTACTTTCTGGCACTTTAACTGGTTTAATTTGGGGGCACTGCGAGGCTTCTTTGTTGACGAAGTGACGTCTTTCTCCTTTTCCTAATTACCCTTGGAATGAATCTTGTTTTGACCCGGAGGATGCTTCTGTGTTTGCCGGAAAGGGAGGGACCATAATCGTCGATGGGATGAGAAGGTTCAGTCCATCTTTAACTAAATCTTTTTCCCTCAAAACCCATGGTTCGATAGTACTTGCTCTCGTGTCACTCATGAAGGAGACAGTGCTTACAGTGCTAATTTTCATTCAGATAGGAATCGTTGTAGGGATATTATTCGACGGCCAAGGGTACTTTAACTAAAAGGAAATGCACTGACCTCCTTGGTTCTCCTACTGATAAAAATTTCTGGGCTCCAGACAAAAATAACTCTAACAACTTCTGCAAATCTGCCTTTCCTCCTCTTATTCGTCCTGATGGCTCTCTTTGCTAATACTCTTTCTGAAAAAGTAAATTTCTTCGGCCTCCCTTTTTACTCCAATTCAATCCTGAACGATTAAGGTTTTCTTCCTCCTACTACTTCTCCTCTGAGGTATCCCATGTTATCACCTGTAATTACACATGATTAGGCCCATGGCATCCTGAAAACTATGAAGGTCAGGAAGACCAGTGGCCCAGATGTCATTCTTCCCCGTGCTCTGAGGAAGTGTGTATCTGAGCTGGCACCTTTTCTCATTCAATTCTACTCTCTATGTCTTAGTACTAATTGTACTTTTCCTCAATGCTTAAAGCGTACGTATGTCTCGAAGGGTATATATATATATATATATATATATATATATATATATATATATATATATATATATATATATATATATATATATATATATATATATATATATATATATATATATATATATATATATATATATATATATATATATATATATATATATATATATATATATATATATATATATATATATATATATATATATATATATATATATATATATATATATATATATATATATATATATATATATATATTGTGAAATAAATTAATTTATTATAGGCGTGAACCCAAAATCAATAAAAGCAATTGCTCCAGGAGTAAATTTATCATTAATTATTTATGAATAAACACAAAGATAAAAATATTTTCTCAGAACCAACATATCGACATTCCAGTAAAGGATTGTAAAACAATATGTACTCTGTTGCCTGAAATTATATTTATCTACCGAAATGATATCTAATATTGGATTGATATTACCCTCAGGAATATTACAATTTCTTGGTTTCCTTCCGTTCTATAAAGGATCTAAAGAGAGTGACTGGAAAATAAAAGCTTCGAGACTTTATTTGAATGTGTTTTCAGTGCTAAGATTTTCCGCTTATTTAATTTACGTGCCTTCTGTTATTTATCATGATGTCTTTCTAACCAATAGCAATACGAATTTAATATCTAAATTTTATAGTTCACTCAATCGTTTTCCTTGGGCTGTTGCTTTGATTTATACGTATGGTTTTCTTAAGCTTTATCCACTTTCAAAGGTAGAAGATAAATATAAAAAATTTAGAAAGAAATTTTTGAATGAAATGGAAAGTGATCAAAACATTGAATGGAGCACAGAAATTTGGGCATTAAATTTATTTGCTTTTACAAATGGTTATTATATTGTTCAATGCACAATTATGTACAGTGAAATCAGTGATTTATCTTTTAAAGGTATTATATATGTGTGGGATTTATTTGGAGCATTAACAATCTTTAACTGGAATTGTTTACTTTATTATTATCTAAAACAGCTTTCAAATGTACTGCAAATGTTTTCAAATAACTTTGAAAAAAGAGACACTCATTTGAGAGTAAAAGGAAAATCAAGAAAATATTTTGAGAATATATATTTTTGGAAGAAAAAGAAAAAGATATTTTTGACTCTTTTGAAATATGCAGAGAATATCACTGAGAATTTTAACACTCCATTTTCACTACTTTTTGCTGTCGATATCTTTTTCATACTGTTTGCATTGACGGGATACGTAGTAAGCTCGAAATTTGATAAGAAAGAACTGGCAATGATTTTGGAACCCTGCATTAAAGTTCTATTCTCAATGCACATTAGTGATTTGATTCAAATTAAAGTAAATCCTACTTAACGTTTTCTCTTTCGTATAAGTTATATTAATATTATTCAAATTAAAAGGTTTTGGGGTTAGATGATAAAATTATTATTATTAAAGTAAAAAAAAATTGATAATGTTATTCAAAATAGTTAAGATTAATTTACATCTAAGAAAAAAAATGTATTTATTTTTATTAATTTCTGTCATAAAACTTTAGAAACTTAGTTATAATTTTGATTTGAATAATGGCTAAATATGAATTAATATAAAATATTAAGGTTCTACTCAAGTAGTGAACAACTACAAACCCTTAAATGATTAATACTCGTATTTCCTACAAGCTCCAACTCTGACTACATAATTTAATAATAATAATAATAATAATAATAATAATAATAATAATAATAATAGTAATAATAATAATAATAATAATAATTAATAATAATAATAAATAATAATAATTATGTTTATAATATTATTATATATTATATAAGTATATCTCTTTTTTAATTGACACTAATGAAATCATTAATTCGACTTAAGATTTATGAAGGTATAACTGGAAAAGAAAGTTGCTATTAACTTCTTCATTTTAATTTAAAAATATCTTTTTATGATCTAAATAATAATATATCTTTATAATAACTGTTTTAATAAATGAGAAAAATATTTTTTTTAAAGGCAAAAAAAAATTTCAAACAAAATTTGGTCTTAACCCCAAATCTAAACTCTTTCACTTTGAATTTCAAATAATAATAAGTTTTCATCTTTTTTTTTCACCTTCTTCTGTCGACCATTGATCTTTTTATTTTTCTTCCATAATTATTATTATTATTATTATTATTATTATTATTATTATTATTATTATTATTATTATTATTGTTATTGTTATTATTATTTTTATAATAATTATTATTATTATTTTATTTTATTATTATCATTGTTGCATTTATATTATTATTATTATTTTTATTATTTTTATTATCATTATTATTATTATTATTATTATTATTATTATTATTATTATTATTATTATTATTATTATTATTATTATTATTTTTATTATTATTATTATTTTTATTTTTAACATAATTATTATTATGCTATAATGTGTATACCCTTAGAAGTCCCTTTTCAGATAATTGTAC
>SEYY01024062.1:7500-20000 GCA_009176605.1 Armadillidium nasatum | reverse complement strand
TGTAACTATCATCTCTTCATTTTGATTTTGAAATCTTGGTAGAATCGGAGCTGAAACTATTTAAATTATTTTCTTACCCTTTATTGGACTGATTGACTCTTTTTTGAGAAATTATAGGAAATTATAATGTAAGTTAATTCGTAAAAGTAACTTTGAAAATACTATAACTGTTCAAGTTGGGAAGTTAGGTAGTTATTTGTTTAGATATTACTGCTACTCTTATCTTAATACTAACTTTTGTATAAATAATTACAATGTAACGACCAATTGATTAAGATTTGATTTTCCTCTTGACATGCAAATTTCTCAGTTTCCCAAATTGCCTAAATATCCTTTGGTTATGTTGTCTCATTTTCATTTCTTAATCCAGTTTCGGAAAGATTTTCGTTATTTCGAAAACTTTCTGTCAATCGAATTTATTCTTTGTGAAACAATAAACTTATTATAGAAATTTTTTCTTGGCCGTTGTTTTAAAAATTTCCATTCGTTCAAAATTTAAGAAAGGGGCTTTTTATTCTGGATATTTTTGTTTTTATTCATAATATTTTTAATTTATAAAAGTGTATCTTTTTGAGGAGGGGAGAATGTAACCCATGAACCTCAATTTTACCACCTTGTTTCTTAATATTTTTTTTTCTTTAAGATTTTTATATTATTTTTAAAAAACATAAATTTTTCTTCCCCCCCCCCTTTTGTGCTTACCTTTTTACCAATCTTTTAAGACTGGAAATAAATTAGGACTCAGTGTCTTTAAATATTGAAATTCCTTAAGCATTATGATACGTTTCGCAGTGTTACTCATTACATAAATGATATATAATTTACATGCATGCACACCCACCATATATATATATATATATATATATATATATATATATATATATATATATATATATATATATATATATATATATATATATATATATATATATATATATATATATATATATATATATATATATATATATATATATATATATATATATATATATATATATATATATATATATATATATATATATATATATATATATATATATATATATATATATATATATATATATATATATGAAGGAATGAATTTATTGAACATATTCGTCTCACGCGTAATGCATTTTATTATTATTATTATTATTATTATTATTATTATTATTATTATTATTATTATTATTATTTTTGTTTAAGAATTATTTATTCTTCAGCTTCTTTCATTTTCAGATTCTTATTTTTTCTAGAAAGATATGTTATGCATATATTTTTTTCAGTTTTAGGATTGCTTTAACTCATGTAATATATGCTGATGCAGGCATATGTACGATTATGGACACCAGCTTATAGACATGAGTACATACCCAATTGCACACGTACGCATACACTTACACATGTCTGCACAAACATGCGAACTACGATATATATATATATATATATATATATATATATATATATATATATATATATATATATATATATATATATATATATATATATATATATATATATATATATATATATTAGGGATGGAGAGATATCAAAATTTTAACCGATACCAATAGAAATACTAATAATTTTAAACCCGATACCGATACCGATCTGAAACTTTTTTTTTTTTAATATACTGAATTCGTGAAGGTTGAAACATAACTGAAAAATAATAATCAATGACTAAAAATTTTTAGGTTTTCTGTTGTCGGCAATATCTTGTTATTTTGAAGTCATTGCTAAAAAACTATTGAAATATGAAACTTTGGGTCTGTCAAAATGGATTCTTTTCCACAACCCATGTGTTATATATATTCAGCGTGTCGCACTCGCGCTCAACCCCACCTTTGCAATTATAAATATCAAAGTAATGGTCACAAGTTAATTAAATTTGCCACGAACAAACCTTGGTTTGTGAGAATCGTGCTAACATCACAATAAATGTTGGAAGTGATAACATCAAGGCATTCCTTCACACTCTTTTCAATGTTACGGAAGATTGCCGCCAACTTATTGGGATTCACAGAGACAATTGCCTGCCGAATGTTGTCTTTCGGTTGCATGAGAATACGTGGCTTGTTGCGATACTCTTTCCCATATTCAACATGCTCCAAAGAAGGAATCCGACATGGTGAGGTCAGGCGACCTTGATGGCCAAAGTCCCTTAGAAATGACCCAATCTTCAAAGAAGGATTCAATTTTTTAAATGTTGAAGTTGGACGTGTGGCAAAGGTCGCCATCCTGCTTAAAATAGCCACGTAGTTCTTCGTCATCCAAACGATCACGAACTCATTGCAAATGTTCATATGACCAGTACTTTGATATATATTAACACATATCTAAGGCCGAGAGCGAATGGGACACCCTGTATATATATATATATATATATATATATATATATATATATATATATATATATATATATATATATATATATATATATATATATATATATATATATATATATATATATATATATATATATATATATATTATGACGGTAACAGTTTTAGTAAATTTGATGATGAACGATGAATTGAAAAAGTATATTTTAAAAAATTTCCATTAATTTAATAAATTTAGCAATTTTATAATAAGGGAGGATTAAATTGTCTATTCTTTATTATTTACTTGAATGTAATACATGTAATTTTAATGTATAGTATAATAAAGGGTGTTCCACTCTCTCTCGGCCCCAGATATGCGCTTATAGATATCAAAGTACTGATCATAATTTAATAAAATTTGCTACGAAGAAACCTTGGTGTGAGAGAAGCGAGGTAGAATCATGAGAGGTCGCGCCACTTCCCACACGTCCAACGTCAGCCCGTACGAAATTGAGTCGTCCTTTGAAGATCGGATCATTTCCAAGTGACTTTGACGGCAACCATCTATAACATGGAAAAGTGTGTGCAGGCATGCCATGATGTTAATGGTGATAATTTCCAACACTTGTTGTGATGTCTACACCATTCTCATACCAAGGTTTTGTTCGTGGTAAATTTTATTAACTTATGATATGACTAGTACATTGATATTTATAAGTAAATGTCTGCGGTCCGAGAGCAAGTGGGATACCCTGTAGAATTTTCAGGACATTGATTTTAAAAATTTTAATAAATGAAAACATGGAGAGAGACATGCAAATTTCTAGTACTTGAAACTTAGAGTTTTTAAATTGTAATGCAGAAACAATCTTTTTTTTCCAGTTTCTGAGTAATTCAATGTCGTCTTGGAGAGTATATTTGGGCCCCACATCTGAACAGCCTTTTACTCTCAATAGAAGTAATGTTTATAAGCGAATATATGTAAATTAATCGTTAAGATAATCGTCAGGAAATTGGCGATGACGATTGAGAAAAAAATATGACGATTTTTCCGATGACGTTGACGATTAATTGCCCAATTACTGATTATATATATATATATATATATATATATATATATATATATATATATATATATATATATATATATATATATATATATATATATATATATATATATATATATATATATATATATATATATATATATATATATATATATTAGGGATGGAGCGATACCAAAATTTTTACCGATACCTAAAAATTTACCGGATACTGATACCGATACTTTATCCATTCATATACCAAAATTTTTACCGATACCGATACCTAAAAATTCCCCGATACCCGATACCTGAAAATATACCGATACTTACCGATACCGATATTTCACTCCATCCCTATATATATATATATATATATATATATATATATATATATATATATATATATATATATATATATATATATATATATATATATATATATATATATATATATATATATATATATATATATATATATATATATATATATATATATATATAAAATGGCTGCAATTATTGAGCATTCTGGATCCAACATAGACATCACCCCGCAATTATGTGGGAGACTGAAAAAGAGAAGAAAAAAAATTTTAAATTAAATTGTGGCATATGTTAAGCTCATTAGGAATAAAATAGTTAATATCTTAGAAGAACTACCCTAATTGTATTTGATTATTAATTTTTTTTTTTTACTTCAATTTTTGAGATTGGAAGTGTGCTGTAAATCACTTTAACGTTTGAAAATGCATCCCTGTCAGTTGTATTAAAGAGAATTGCTCTTTCCATTTGGCATTATAAAAATTATCTTTTCCATTGAGCATTATAAAAATTAAACTTCGTGGCATTGCTTACATTTTTAAATATCCAATTTTCTTTGTCAGTTGTTCTTTTTAATTCAACACCACCGTTAGCATTTCCTGGTTTAGCACCTAGACTCAGTTATTCTCACTTTTTTTTTTTTTTTTTTTTTTAAATGCCAGTTTTACCCCCTTCATTTTCTTAAATAGGGAATGTTTACTTTGTTTAAAACATGAAACGTTGAAATGTATATATAAAAAAAAATTAGTACTTTATCATCGGTATAGGAAAGTATTAGTGGCTTTTATTCTTAAAGGGAAGATTTCCTATGTTATTTTTAAAACTTCTTTGTCAAGTCAAAAATAAATAAATAAATTAAAAAAATCGCTTTGGTATATTATATATATATATATATATATATATATATATATATATATATATATATATATATATATATATATATATATATATATATATATATATATATATATATATATATATATATATATATATATATATATATATATATATATATATATATATAGTATGAGGCTCAGATGTGTGTGACAATTTTCATACTTATTGAATTGCTTTTATACATATTTTAAAAGAATATTAATTTTATTTTCTTTCCAGACGACATCTGTTCCTAGAGATTATAACCCTCCTTCGAGTGATGATAGAGTTACGTTGGTTGTAGAAGAGACTCGGTTTATAGTAGATCCCGCAATTTTTACAGCTCACCCGGACACAATGTTAGGAAGGTATGATTTGTATATTAGATATATTAGGTACTCTGCCTTACATTATCGCTTGGTTAAATTTGTTGGTAGTTTTGTATCGATATTCTGATACGAAATGGTCCAAATTAACTGTTCTGTTGCTATTTTGGTACATTACCAAAGGTAAATTTAAAAGAAAGAAAGTTTAAGATTCGTGATTTATATATATATATTTTTTTTAGGAAATTAAATAATGTATTTTTAATACATAATTTCATACCTTTATTGATACATTTCAGTTGAGGTTATATATTTCTTCATGTAACATTTCCTCTTTTGGTTTCTAAGTTATTGTATTTTGTATTTTTACTTATTTTCTAATTAAATTTTTGTTTAAAATCTTCATAAAGTTTAAATCATAGTTTGTGAAGACTAAAATAAATGATTGTAGTTTAATTTAATTACAAGTCTTTATAAATTCAAAAAAAAAATATTAACCAATTCTTATTGGATCATCAACTAATTAATTTATCATTAGTGTTAGCACCTATTAAATTTAAAGGCAAAAAAATGAAACTTATTAACTAAATTTCTCTTAAATCCTTTGTCATAATACTTCTTGTTGAAAAGAGGTCAGGAATCACATTCCACCCACATTCGTAGGAGTGATATCCTATTTATCACCTAAAATCAAGCGCCGAATGACCTGGAAGATCGCTTTTGAATGTTTATAGGCCGAAGATGGCAGTGGAAAAAAAATGTTTCATATGTAAATATGTAACTTGAGAATGAACATAGTAGTTATTTTTTAGGTAATAAGGTTGCCCAGAGAAAGAATGAGATTGTATGAAAAGATAGAGTTATCAAGGAGAGATAAGAGTAAAATATTAATAAGAGCAGTGTCAGTTTTTCTAAGAAGATTGTAAGTTGTAAGAAAGAAATCTGAGAGAGGTAGTTAAAATATGCGAGTTTAACTATCAGATTTTTGTTTCAGTGTTTGCGTATTTTATATAAGGACTATTGTCTTTATTTTCTTCCTCTAGCTAGTAACATGGATAGAAATCAGAATCGTTGTTACACTAAAAATATTTTTCTCTTCACTTCAAATAATTTTTTACCTTTTTCAGATAAATTGGTGAAATTGGACCCTGTTTGAATAAAACTACTTCTAAACAGTTTAATGTTTATTTTCTTTGTTGGTAATTAATTTTACAAATGAACGAAGTTAGTTTTACAAAGTATCCAAATCGCTAACAACCCAAAAACCTATTTAAAGAACTTCATTATATAGGTTTACATTCTAGAAATATATGATTTAATAGTTCTCGATCACAATTCTCAAGAAGACAAATTTCATTTGAAATGGAAACTCTTTAGATTGGCGAAACTATAATTGAAAATGATGATATTAATGTGTGTGTGTGTGTGTTTAAATTACACAAATTTAAATCATTTTGATTTGTATTAAAGTATAGAACTTTCAGTAAGGCTAAATTCGTAGTTTGAAAGCCTTGGTAATGTATTAATGTCCTTCGTTTTTACAGAATGTTTAGTTCAGGCTTAGAGTTTACCCACACAAATGATCGGGGAGAGTACGAGATTGCTGATGGTTTTTCTTCAGCTGTATTCCATGCTGTTTTAGAGTTTTACAAAACAGGTCTCGTGCATTGTCCTCCATCAGTGTCCGTTTCAGAACTGAGAGAGGCTTGTGACTACTTTCTGCTTCCCTTCGATGCTAACACTATAAAATGCTGGAATTTAAGTGAGCCATAATGCCGTGTTTGACATTGCTTTCTATAATTATTTAATATTTCTTTTTTGTATACTTTTATATTTTAATCTCTTTTTTAAAATAAGAACAAAAGTTTCTTCTTTTAAAAACAATAGGAGGTCTTCTTCATGAGTTAAGTAATGAGGGAGCTCGTCAACAGTTCGAAGTGTTTCTTGAGGAGCATATCCTTCCTCTAATGGTTGTTGCAGCACAGAGAGGAGATCGGGAATGTCATATTGTAATTCTTTTGGACGATGACACGGTAGAATGGGATGATGATTACCCACCCCAAATGGGAGAAGAATATAGTCAAAGTAAGCAACGCTTTTAGCTGTTATTTTGTATCTCGTATCATGTCTTATTAGTAGATTGTTATGTTTGAAACATTGATGTGGATATGAAGTTAATGGAGTAAAGTCAGAATAGAATTTTTTGTATGAATTTGAAATGCTTATTGCCAAGGTTAAAAAAATATAATACCCAACTCTTCACTTCTACATTCTGACTTGGACTCTTAGTTTTAAAAATATAATATCCATCAGTTCATTCCAAAGTCTTACTTTATTTCAATGTTTGTTTTGTTAAAGAAGCATAGTCTGAAAACAATTAAATTAGACGGATTTGCTTTTTCAATTCTTTCTTCATATATTGCTAAGAAAACGTTAACCCTTTATTCAAATATATAATGAATAGGAATTCCATAAATATCAGTAATATTAAGAATTGTTTCAGAATTAAACCTATGTGAATAGTGATAAATGTACAACTCGATAATCATTAATATTTAGCAATATTTTATTTCCTACAACCTGAAAGCGAATTTCTCTAGGTTCAGTTATTGATTCTGTATCTTTATATTAGGAGAAAATCATTTTCTTGCCTACGTAAAAATTATTTTTAATAAAAAAAAAAAAAAAAAAAATTACAAACCTTGAATAAACAACGTGAGATAAATAAGTGATTTGGAAGTTTCATAATCTACTTGTATTGTGGCTAGATTGTAATTCATAGCTCGAAATATTATCTGAGGGTCTGTAGAATGCTTATCATGTTTAAGCTAACCTTCATGACCACAGTTACCACTTTAATCTTTTTTCCCCATACTACTTGATCTACTCTCCCTGCTTCTGATTATGCTTCCAGTCTTCGACAGGGTTTTCGAACATGCTGGCAGGAATTTTGGCCAGAGAACAGTCGGGGTGCCAAGCTCCGTTCTGTCAAACCTTTTCCCATGACTTGGTCTACTTCCTGTAGGTGAAGCCGCCTCGAGGAGGTTGTCTTAACTAGTCTCAGAATTGGCCAAATGAATCTAATCTAATGGCTAGGGACAACCCGCCGTTCTGTACTTTTTGCCGTCTCTCTCCTCTTTTGGTCCACTATATTTTTTTATAGAGTGTACAGCTATTTCCGACCACAGACGCATGTTCTTTCCTGTTTTATATTTTCTGTCTTATCACGATCACCTTCCTTAACTCTAGTCGGAATTACCTCAATTTAATAGTGTGTGCATCTTTGCTTTCCTTAGATCACTGAATCCGTTCTTTAAGATTTGACCCTTTCATGCCGAACTTCCCTTACATGAAATAATAATAATAAGTTGCTCCTGACGTTGATTCTCGACTCAGTATAGCAGCTTTTTCTTGAGCTGGGGCTGCTTCTGTACACCTAAACAAAAAACTACTTGCTGTATTTTTAAATCAATATTATCACCTTTTCGAGCTCAAATGTTTTGGGAATCTTCCATTGTTTGTTATGTAAAATTGAACTTCTTAGTCACAAAATTTACAAATTAGCTTTGGTTTGCATATTCATTTTTACACGTTGTACAGTAGGACAGAGAAGTTCAGTGTGAAAAGAACTGATTTTGAATTCCATTTTCTGTAAAAACAATTACAAAAGATTGAGGTAAACTTTGTTAGAGAAATAGGAGCCACACGATTCTCTTGACGTTTGGTGCGTAAAATTATCGTACGCATGAGTTAGTCTGTTAATTTTTTTAATTTTTTTATTTTTTGTGGATAGTACAACCAGACAGAAGTATAATTTATGCAAAATAGATTTTAAACAAGGCCATTGCATTGCAAGTGATAGCTTCATTTGTAGCGTGTGTGCTTTATACTATAATGACACAAACCAGAAGTGTAAAGATATTGTGGCTTTATATGTTTGTAATGCAAATTTTACAATTAAAAAATACATGCCCCGTGTGAATGTAAGATTGTACGTGTATAATAATGTGATAATAACTCGGTTCTAAAACTGTCGGTACAAGAAAAGAGAAATCTTGTCCTTTAGATTAAAAAGGACCACAAACCTTTGCAGTTGGTCATGAGACTATTATGTGGGGAAGTAGTAACCTTTTTCAATCAACTCTTTCTATTCTTTCTTTATTTTGAGTATTAACTGAAATTGTATATGCAAATATTTAAAACAGAAGTAATTATATTAATGTATTCACACATATATGTTCTACAGAAATTCAAAGGAAAATTGACTAATATTTTAGACAATTATTTTGTACTTCTTTATAAAAGTAGCAAATTTTAATATTTTTATTATTTATTTATTTTTAGAAAAATTTTCAACATTTCTATGAATTAAGCAATAATAAAACCATTGGTCTTTCTTGTTTTTCCTTAATTCTAGCTATATTTTCTGTTTTTGAGTTTATCTGTGTTTTTCCGATTTTGTTTTAAAGACATTTACAGTTGTGCTAGATGCTAGAATTGAGTTAAGATTAGGAGGCTTTGTTAGAACTATGTAAGCTTCTCTACTTTTTTTTTGGGGGGGAGGTTAGGTTTGATAAAAAGCAACTTTCATTTCTTCATAATTATGAAGTTAGGTGTGAATCATTTGAAACAAATAACTTTAACTGCATTTTCTGTTGTTTGTATATTCCATTTTATCATTTTATTAAATAGAGATGCATCACAATATGCATTGTAATGCTAGGAATGTTCTATTGTTCCACATACACACACACATATATATATATATATATATATATATATATATATATATATATATATATATATATATATATATATATATATATATATATATATATATATATATATATATATATATATATATATATATATATATATATATATATATATATATATATATATATATATACACAAACTTTATAGAGATATGTTCCCCATACCCAAATAAGAAGAAAATATATACGCGTAAGTCCGGAAATACCTGGCTATTAGTTATAAGCAAAGGATGGCAGTGCATAGCAAAAACATATTTGTTACAGTTTTATACATGCTTAGAGTATACATTATAAAGGCAAGCAACCGGTGTAGCACATTGTCATTGACTTGCTTAACAACTGACAAATCAATAAATGTTCGATATGTCTTCCATCTGCGTCAAAGCATACATGGAAATGTCGTATGATTTAACCAAGCTTTTTCACTCAAAAGCGAAGAACGGTGACAATGAACTGCTTGTAGACATTGTTTGTCTGGAAGAGGTTATAATAATTCATATGGATCTGTGCCCAACAAGCAAACGACTGCAAATACCAACCCACATATTGATTCTGAATTTCGTCCTGATCTCTTTTTTTTAATAAATTTATTGTAATCGATTCCTTATAACTTCTTAGCCAGGCATTTCCAGGCTTATGAGTTAGCAACATTTTTATCTCCTAAGGACTGTGGAACTTACCCATTAAAAAAAAAAAAATAAAATAATAATAATATATATATATATATATATATATATATATATATATATATATATATATATATATATATATATATATATATATATATATATATATATATATATATATATATATATATATATATATATATATATATATATATTTACTTTCAGCTATATGCTCAACTGCAATGTATCGTTTCTTCAAATATATCGAAAACAGAGACGTTGCCAAGCAGGTTTTAAAGGAAAGAGGATTAAAGAAGATCAGACTCGGTATAGAAGGCTATCCAACTTATAAAGAAAAAGTAAAGAAGAGGCCAGGTATATTTCTGCAACTAATTTGTTTTATTTTGTATTGAAAAATGTTATATTATTTTCTTTTTGAAATATTGCGATTAAGATTTTCAAACTAATAGGTTTTAAAAAGTTTTTTTTTTTTTTTTTTTTTTTTTTTCCCCTGAATTAAATTGAATCTCGTATTCATATTTGAAATTTGTTTTGTAGTTCATTATTAATTTGCATTATTTAATGCTACTTACGGCTTTATAAACATTATTTTCATTAAAAGCATATTACCGCGTCTAGGTAAAATTTTTACAGCAATTTTTACGAAAATTGTAGTTGAATTTTAATATCCCTAAGAGTTAGATTATTGCCATATGAATACTGTCCATTATCCTGTGATTTTGAGCTAGATTCCACCTTCACTACATCCTTCCATTTATATGCCAGCATATGAATGTTTTGTTCCTGCATTTTCTTATAACCTCCGTTTCCATATTTGATATCGCCTGATAGAAATATTTATTTCCTCTCTTTTCTTCTTTGTGCGGCATTCAACAACGCCTTCTTAGAACTTTTCTCGTTCCTTCTGAAAACATTTTGTCAGTTAAAGCATTATTTGTGAACTCTTTCACTGCTCTTGTCATGTCTTTATCCCCACCGATCTTCGTTCATCTTTCACTGGTACCTGAATTTTCCTGAAAACCACATTTTCAGAAACTTTCACTCAATCTCTCTCTCTCTAGTCATATTACATCAGACTTTTATTCAATTTCCTTCCATTTATTATCATTCCTTGAGCTTCGCCTTAACCTAATCTTTGTTATTACAAGGTTGGTGTTCGAGCTATACTTTGCAGTATACATTTTTACATAGAATGCGGCTCTTGCAAGGTTTTCAAAAATTGGTACATTGTTATTCTGGTTTCTCGTTGTTGTATGGTCATAATTGGACCCTGTATATTTATGATATCCTTCTTGAAGGGACTTGAATGCAAATATTTGCATAATTTTTCTATCCTTTGTCACTGTTAAAAAATATTCGTTTAATTTCTATTATAAAAAATGTCTTAAAATACATTTGTGTGTTCTCTTTTGTTCAATCAGGCGGTCGTGCAGAAGTGATTTATAACTATGTTCAGAGACCATTTATACGCATGTCATGGGAGAAGGAAGAAGCGAAGAGCAGACATGTCGATTTTCAGGTTTGTAAATTTATTTTGCTTTTAAAGTAATAATAAATAAAGAAGATACTGACGATATTGTTAAAGTGTGTAGTAAATTTAAGGATACCCATATCCGCAGCTCATTTAATAAAAAAAAAAAATTAGAATTCAACATTATAAATTGATTTGGTACTTAAATTATTTATCTATTATGGCAACATGAAATCCGTTAACTATTCTCTCTCTCTACTCTTGTGAAGTATTTTTTTTGGAGACTCTTTGCAAAAGTTACTGACCAGGGGAAAGTAAATACGCTTGAAATTTGTTTGATTATTATTGATATTAGTACGAAATGAAAACAGGAATGTTTCATGGTTTGTTATATGAAATTTCCAAGTGAATATAAGAAAAAAGCCAAATTTATTACCTGTCGGAATGAAAATAACTATTGGGTGAAAGGAATCCACAAAGGTTTCGGAACCTTGTAATGGGGTTGAGGAGAGGAAGAGAGAGAGAAAATTAACAAGAAAAGGACATTATTTGATTATGGAATTAATTGGGAAAACTTTGTTAGCTTGTAGCAGTTGACATGGGAAGAAATTAAGGTAATAGTAGTAAAAAAAAAACAACTAAAAATTGAAGTGTGATTATACAAAAGAATATGAAAGTAATTTTGAAGTCTTTATAATTTGGGGAAATAAGTAATAATAATTAATGATCAGAATA
>SEYY01024062.1:0-2500 GCA_009176605.1 Armadillidium nasatum | reverse complement strand
AGATGATTGCCTTCCCCTTCATGATATGAAAAATCGAGCAATGTCACTGCTGATACTGATCACTTAATTTTAAAGTGTTTACGTTTTTCAATTGTAATTTTTTAGCGTTAATTCCTTACGAGGTTTTAATCGATACCTGTTCTGCATGTTTATTCCCTTCATATATGTGCAGGTCATGTTGGTCATTCTAGTCAAACAGTTCACAGAAAATTTTACGCAGATATTTAATCCGCTCTTTTGAAACCGAGTTCTGTCTGAATTTCAATTTCATTCAGTGGAGATTCACATCTTGCTAAATAGGTGATTGAAAATTATAGACTAAAAGCATCATTTATAAACCCAAAAAGAGTGTAAGTCTAAGCCTATTCAACAAATAACTCAATTTATACATGTAAATAATATGACTTTCAGAATCTATTGAACTATTTATTTCTCTGTCATACGTGTAAAAATATTAGATTGCAACGACAAACTTTTGGGCCATCTCAGGAAATGTGCTATGTTAAATTTTTATTGTAGCAACCAAACAAGAAACTTCAAACATTGAAGTAAAGTAAATGAAATACGCATCTTGCATTTTTTTCCATTTTGTCGACTAATTTTCATACATTCTAAAGCCATTCGAGCAAACCTGAGATTCATATTTAATATAATTTTTCTTGATCAAATATTGTTAATATAGTTTTATTAATTCATTTTTGAGCGTCTAAGCACGAAACGAGGTATATTAATTTTATAACGTAGTTATTTCTGCCTACATGGTACAATTTATTTCTCAAATACGAACTTCTAAATCTATATATCCATTCTTGCTTAATTAATTAGTTCAAAGTTAGGTCTGTAATTGAAAAATATTAATTTCGTTCCAAGCTAGTTTAAATTTCTGCAATTGCATTTTCAAGGGCTTTATTTTGAAATTTCTTAACTGGGCAACCCTTGGAGAAAAATGGCTCTGTTTAATAAAGAATTTACGGTTTCTAAAACATTTTTCTTACGCTTTTCACAAACTGTCGAAGTCTTGGAACTTTGCATTCGGTAATACTCTATTTTTAATGTTAGGTCATATTTTTAATGTTGTGCCCCCTCCTTGAAAAGGGTTCTGCCCGTGAGTGGTGGCGTTTCTGTAAAAAAAAAATATATATATATTGTAAAATCTTGGAATTGTTTTTAAATGCTCTGACTAACTTAAGCATAAGTATTTCCTTAACATTGCAATGCAATAAAATCTATTTATGTAGATTAATGACTAATCAATAGAAAATTTTAACTAACGAATTCATTCAGAATTCTTACGCAAATTTTTTTTTTTTTTCAAATACTTAAGTTCTTGAAATCGTTTTAAAGTCATAACACATTTTTGCAAAATAAATAATCCATTACAAAAAAGATTTTTAAAAAAATAGTAAATTTCAAGTATTTGAAAACACCATTTTCACATGTGTTCAGTTTTAAGCAGGATACCGGAGCTTGAGCAAAGAAATATTTTTGATAATGTCGAAGCCTTGACCAAAAAATTTTCTATGTAATCTTTTTAATATTACATAAGTAAAAATAAAGTGATACAGAGCCAGGGCTGAAGTCAAAGTTTAAACCGTCTTAAATTTACCTGATCTACCTTCGATCATTTTAACATAACTTAATTTACCTTGCAGTACTTATTGGTCTATAATTTAGCTAATAATACAAATATATAATCAAAACTGTAACTTGCCTTTTAAAATCTAGTATCAGATAAACTACGATAAATAAATTGGAAAAGAATTACTGACATTATTTTTTGCCATATATACCAAGAAACAAATTAATATGCTTTAGTAGTTACATTAGAAAATTTTTTTTTTACAAAAGCAAGAAGACCCACATAAATAGCTATTTTATGTTTATTCTTTGACTGATTTTATCAAGATATTTGAAAGCCTCTTCTCATCTAAGTTTTTATTCTCATTATGTTCTTCATAACTGAGGTTTAGTCATTTGAAAATCTTTCTTAATGTCAGTATTTAGGAACGCTACGATAGCAGACAAAAAAATCTAATTTATTTATTTTTTTATTTGAGAAAACTTTTATATAAAAATTATAAATATAAATGAAGTTACGAAAATATTTCTATGCTTAAGAACTCTCAGCCTAATGAAAGGACGGGGATAATAAACACAAAACGTAACCATGTACCGGGACGTAACTCTAAAGGTGTAAAAAAAACTTAATTAGGCTAAGCTAAGCTTAACCTAACGAAATTATATGCAATAGACTATATGCATAGCTAAAAATCGGCTCACTGGAATTTGTTATTGTATCGAATAATAATTTTTATTTTGAGTGACGGCGTTGTTATTTGATAAATTTGTAATAATAATATTTGTTAAGAAGTCAATTACAATCGGCATTGGAATTTGTAAAAAAAATTACAATAGGAAACTCGGCGTAGTACAAAAATTTTACAAAATGCTAAATATCCTGTGGAAGAAAACTGAAGCAAAAGTGAAAAATAAATATAAA
>SEYY01024061.1:7500-38593 GCA_009176605.1 Armadillidium nasatum | reverse complement strand
ATATAATATATATATATATATATATATATATATATATATATATATATATATATATATATATATATAACGACTAAAATTAGGAAAAATGTAGGGTGAAAAGCTTGAGCCTTATACAATAGCTGTAATTTTTGTATTCGGATATTGAATTAGGGATAAGTAACGAGAGAGAGAGAGAGAGAGAGAGAGAGAGAGAGAGAGAGAGAGAGAGAGAGAGAGAGAGAGAGAGAGAGAGAGAGAGAGAGAGAGAGAGAGAGAGAGAGAGAGAGAGAGAGAGAGAGAGAGAGAGAGAGAGAGAGAGAGAGAGAGAGAGAGAGAGAGAGAGAGAGAGAGAGAGAGAGAGAGAGAGAGAGAGAGAGAGAGAGAGAGAGAGAGAGGAAATCATGGATAAATAACGGGAGTAAGTAAGGTAGTAAATTATTGATATATAAAAAGAGAGAGAATCATGGACAATTCATAGTAGACAGAAGGAGAAGAGAAAGAATTCATCGAATGAAGAAAGTTTTAGATATTAAGACTTATCAATAGAAAGCTTCTGTATCTTCATAGCAGTAAAAATATAAAAGCCTTTTCGTATTCTCTAGCGTCTCAAATTAGATTAGAAATAATCCTTGTCGAGTATTCGATACTTAGATAGTTCCTTCTAATTTGCAGTATCATAAATTAATATTTATCTATAACATCTTTCGAAATTGGTTTCAGTTTTGCCTCTAATTACATATATGAATTGTAAATTACATAATTACATATATAAATTGTAAATCAAACCTATTTAAACAAAAAAAAATATGTAAATAAATAAAAATGTCTTAATAAAATTAAGGAAAGATTTTTTTTTAGAGAGATGTTATAGTAAAACGTTTTTAATGTTAGAAAAGGTAAGTAAGGTAAAAGTTTTTTTTGACGGTGCTATAATGAACAAAAAGTTTTAAGAAATTGGAACGTTCACTGTGTTGTCTTAAGGAAAAGAAAATAAAAAGACAAAACTGTAGAATATGTTTAAGAAGATTCTAAGATGAAATAAAAGTGTAAGAAGATTCAAGAGTTTTAAGATTTTGATGATTATTCATAAAAAATGATGGTATGCTTTTGATGTACAACTTGACTGATGTCCTTTTTAAATCATTTTACTTTGTAATAATTTCTTATACGAACAAGTATCTTCTAATGTATTTGTCAATGTTTCCGAACAAAGAGTGTTTCCAACTCATGTCCCGTCATGCATTTTAAGGTTATCAAAATATTTTATCTTTCCGATAAAAAAAAAAAGATTAAAATCTCAAAAAAATTATTAGAGTTATATTTTTTCAACATATAATAAGTAATAATAATAACTAATAATAATAAACATTCGCCTAAATTTCAGGTTCTGTCAATAAATTTGATAAAATTTATTATAAAATATATTGATATATATAAATTCTACTTGAAATTTTCATTGGTCAAAATGTCAAAATTCGAGCAACTTCCAAATGAAATATTATTAAAAATATTTTAACGACCCTTCAATATCGGTCGAAAGATTAATTTCATTATCAAATGTTTGTGAAAGATTTCAAAATATTTGCTACAGTGAAGAGAAGTTATGGAAATCCAAAATTAAACAGAGGTAAGTTTCTTATATTTTATAAATGATAATTTTAGAATTTGGAATTTTTAATAGCAGAATTTGGGGATTGAACTTAAAATCACTTTTATTTCAAATTGTAATTCAAATCCTTCTCCGTCGCTTGCTCCGTTTCAGACTCTGACTCACAAATTCTTTATTAACATTATTTTTCCTTTAAGACATTATCTATTAATTAACGATAAAATGTTCTAAAAAATATTTAATTAGGTGTTTGAATGTAACTATATATATATATATATATATATATATATATATATATATATATATATATATATATATATATATATATATATATATATATATATATATATATATATATATATATATATATATATATATATATATATAGGAAATTTTAATTGAAACTACTATATTAAGAAATTAAAAACTATTTTTAAAATAAGGGTTTAAAAATCGATAGCTGACGTTCCTGGTTTGTAACTTTATATCCTCCTCAGAACCAGAATAACAATGAAAAGAAAACCAAATCAAAGTTCAAAAGATATCAAAAGTACGACATCATAAAAATTCTTTTCAAGCTTGAGAGACAGAAAAGCTGCCAAACGTATATCCGTCTTATATATATATATATATATATATATATATATATATATATATATATATATATATATATATATATATATATATATATATATATATATATATATATATATATATATATATATATATATTAAGGGCAGTCTTTACAAAAAATTTCGTTAATAAATCTAGAGTAAAAAATCCTTCAGATTTATTTGCAAAGTGGAACGTCATATTCGTCTGAATTAGCATGTTCAGACTCCTGACATGCTAAATTGCCAAATTTCATTTTTCGTATTTTAGTTGCAAAATAATTTAGAAAACTTGTTCATTGTTTCACCAAAATATGCAAAATGGAAATGGGATTTTATTGTTCAAATACATATAAACTAATTACACTATTTCCTTTTCTTACAATGGTTAAATTACTGATAAAAATGTACTCTAAATGACTAGATTTACGGCTACGGCTAAATTCAAAATTGACAAGCTAGATGAGACTAGAATCGGCCATATGTTGCCGAAAAATGCCTAAATTGGCAACCCTACAGGAGACTTCTATCTCCAACTAATGAAATAGATTCACTCTCTGTTAACATCAAAGAATATTTAGATCTTCGCCAGATTTAGCAGGGGTAACATAATAAAAATCAAATTAAATTAATCAGTTTATTTTTTACGTGATTTTTTTTCCAATATATCATGATTTTTTAAAATCTTTTTAAGGAAATAAAGATACTGTCTTCATATTTTTAAGTTTAAAATATCATGAAAACTTAATAAAAAAGAAATTAAAATTAATATTAATTTAAGCATTTCATCGAGCTGGAGGAAAAATTTACAACATCCAAAGATATTTTTTGCTAAATTTTTGAAACCTGCAACATTTTTACTTTCGAATTCTGGCTTTATATATTTACTGTTAAAAGGCGGGTGAGTTATATAAAATTTATTAAAATTTCAATAGAAATATTTTTAAAAAAAAATTTAATAATTTTATTTATTTATTTTTATTTTCGCAAGTTGTACGAGTAAGACCTTGACTCAACAACTTTTATTAATCACAAATTTCATTTAATTAAAAAAGTAAAAATTAAATAAAAGCTTTCTAGGATCTATAAATAAAAACTTATTCAAAAAAGTTTATTGTAATTGTAATTAACTTGTTCCATAGAGTTATAAAAAAAAAAAATATATATATATATAAATAAGAAAAAAAGGAATAAAAGAATAAATAGTTTTAGGGTTGAAATTTTCCGGTTCAAGCTCAAATGGAGGAATGTTTTCTGGAAAAAAAAATTAAAAATAATAAAAAAAAATATATAAATATATATTTTTTTAATTTTTATATTTAAGTAAACTCCATGTAGCCCCTATATTTTGAGTGTAAGGTGCAGTTTGAGGATCCACAAAATTTTTACTGGGGTTCAAAGTAAGATGTTCAAAAAAATTGTTTTTTAAGCCATTTTTTGGGCTAAAAAACTTAAACTGGGTATTATACCCAGGGTATATCTAAGGGGGGCTCTGCCCCCCGTACTCCCCGACCCGTGAGTGATGATGATATTGTCGACTACTTTTCCATTTCTAAGATATGGGGTATTTTCCATTTTTTTTTTTTTTGAAAACATTCCTCCATTTGAGCTTGTGCCAATTTTCCATTATTCAACAATCTACAACAAAAAGTTTTTTGTTTTTTTTCCCAAGATGATTTTTTTTTTTTATTTTAATAATTGATTTAATCGGAACGATTTACTTACATTTAATAGTCTACTCAAAGCTTTAACTGTCTCTATTTAATTTTTTTCTAATTATAGAAATTAATGTTTTATTCTTTTTCAGAATTTACATGTTGAGAGTTTCAAAGCTAAAAAAGTATTTTTTTTTAATATTTATTTTTATAATATAATAATAAAAATTATAAAACAGCACAGAACAATAAAATATTCTTAAATATAACATAGTTTACTTGTTGTCATTAAAATTTAAATAGAGTGAATTGGTTCTATGCTTCTATCAATCATATTTTCGTCATATTCATATAAAAAAAATTTAAAATAGATTGTACTTTTAAAAAAAATTATAATTTAAATAACCTACTTAATTAAAGCTAATTTACTAATTATATTTACTCATTACTATATGTACTTATTAATTATTTCTTAGGCGAGTAAGCTTACTTATAAAAAAAAAAAATTATAACTAAAAAAATCAAAATCATTTTAATTTGATTCATATATATAAAAAAAAAAATCAAAAATTTTCCCAACCCTGATATTTAGGATTTAAAAAGAAAGTCCAAGAACTAAAAGACAAACAAATAGTTACAATTTCCAAGAGAAGAGGAAAAAGACTTAGGAGAAAGATGCCAGTAATTTATCATGTGTTTTTTCAATGAATTAAAGCAAATGATGCCAGATAACTTACAGATACCAGCAAATATATCATCATATGTGGATAAAATTCTCCATCCCAACAGAGAGCACATTAACAAACTACTTGAATTTATGAAAGTTGAGGAATATCTTATATCTGCTATTGAAGAAAGATTTTAAAACACGTTGACTGCCAGAAAATGGGGCTGAGCCCGTTTTTGAAATTTTTTTTATTTTTTGACCGATTGAGCTGAAATTTTCAGTATATATAGCTTTTTCCCGGCGAAAATAGTCCATTTCTAACGTTTTTACGAGTGATTAACCGAAATTTTTGGGGTCAAAAGTTAAAAAAAAATTGAAAAGCGGGGTCAAACCACTGGTCCACATGAGCTGAAATTTTAACTGAACAATCTTAGCCCCAATATATGGATGCTGTATAAAGAGATTTCTGATATCACGTCTAGAAAAAAAGTTATAGGCACTCAAAATGTTTTTTGAAAAAAATCATAATTTTCCGGAGAAAAAAATTATTTAAAAAAAAATGCCTGCAACAATTTTTTTTATTTTTATATATTGTTTACAAGAGGGATAGGTCTATAACGTACGTTTATAACATAAAATAATATTTGTTAGAAGAAAGATATAGTCTCTCAAACTTTTAAAATTTTTGAAAATTGGCACAAAAATGGACCTTATTTGAACAGCTATATCTCAGAAAAAACAAGTTAGATCGAATAATATATAGAAAAGATATTGTAGCCCCATCATTTATCTATAAAACTACCAAAAATGAAAAATGTAGTTATTTAAGTTTTTTTTTTTAAATATTTTTTTTAAAAAAGTTGTAATTATTTTTTTTTTAACAATTTTTGACTTTCGATAGTTGGTCAGTATTGGGCAAATAACAATTTTTCTATACTTCTGAGAGCAAAAGTCTATTAAAATTTTGTAGCCAATAGATTTAGGAACACACACTCTAAATTTCAGACCAAAAACATTTTTTATGTGGCCTCACCGTAGATTTTAACATTCCTAAAATTTCCGAAATAACTTCTAAACTTTAACTCCCTCGCAAAAACGTTAGGAATGGAGTTTTTTCGTCGGGAAAAAAGCTATCTATATTGAAATTTTCAGGAGAATCGGATGAAATTTTTTTTGAAGAGGTGCGGGGCGCTTGCGCCCCGCATGGCAGTCAACGTGTTAAAATGCCTGACTCTGTCATAAAAAAAAATAAAAAATATTAAAACATGGCAGCATATATATTATCAAGAATAAAAGAGGCCGAAAATATATCACTTGATATATTCAAGAAATATTGGGCAAAAATAATGTGAATATTACTTTTTCAATTGCATCAAAATATATTTAAGTTGAAAAACTTACTACTAGATATTCAAAATTTAATATTTAACGACTATTAGTGACTTAGCAGTTTTCTCTTTAATCATTAATTTAGCTATAAACTTAGCTATTTATGGAAAAATATAGCCATTTTAAAGACCTGATCTGGCAATTCCTAATTTTTTGAGTTGGCAACTGTAACTTTGAAATAGTTTTTAATTTATCAATGTTATTCTGGCTCTGAAGATGGTGAAGAGCATGTTAATATTACAAAAGTACAAAAGTAAGTAGGTTCTGAAGAGGGTATGAACTGACACACCGGAACGTGAGCTGTCGGTTTTTAAACCTTTATTTTAAAAATAGTTTTTATTTCTTAATTATATAGTATTTTAAAGTTTATATATATATATATATATATATATATATATATATATATATATATATATATATATATATATATATATATATATATATATATATATATATATATATATATATATATATATATAAAGATTTTAAAACCACTAAAACAGATAAAAGCAGGAGTTGACGTTTCGCTCCCTATCACAAGAGAGCCTTATCAAAACAAAGCAAAAAGAAAGAGAAAGGTCAAGAAGAAAGCGTATCATAATCCGAAAAAACAAAAAGCAGTTCGAGAGGCGTGCGCACAAATCACGGAAAACGTGCAGTGAGAGAATTTTTAACGAATACTATTGTAAATCTGTCCAGCGAAAAAAAGCCTTCCGGTGTATTAAAATTAGTGGTGGTATTTATAAAATATGATTCTAGAATACCAGGTTGATACCAGCAACCTTTTCCGGAGATATATAAATTAATTATTCAAAATCGTATCATGACCATTCAACATGAAATAAATTATTTATTTAGTGTATGTCGCATACACTATTTGGCTATTAAATGCATACTCCCCATACGTGTTTTTACTAATTATGTAAACATCATTAAAACTAATATCAATGGTTGCCTCCTCAATTATCGTGAGCATCTTGCTTTTAAACTCCGAGATCTCTGTGAACATTCGATATGGTCCGAATTTTCTTGTGCTAAATCTGTTACTAATTTATCAACTTGTACACTTAGTAACTACGAGTTGCAGGTGCTTGGTCTTGGACTTAATTTTTCATTTGGCCTTTCTCCCAAGAATGAAGCTGGTTGTACTTTCGAAGTTTTCATCGTATAAAAACTTGATTCCACTTATCGCTAAACAGCTTAAGGCCCACAAATTTAAACTTCCTTATAGATTTAAGGTTGCTTTACGTAGTTTAAGAAATAATAAACAAATTGTGATTCGTAAAGCCGATAAGGGTGCGGGTGTTGTTGTCTTTGACTATGCAACATATATCCAAAAGGCACAGTTACTTTTAGATGACCAACGAACTTATGAACAACTTGCAACCAATCCTCTTAATTCGCAGATTTATTACTTCAAACAGCGGGTTCGTCCCTTATTACCTGATCACATTTTTAAGGAATTGACAGTAATCAACCCCACCCTCCCCTATTTTTATGGTATCCCCAAAATTCACAAAGAAGGGTACCCACTTCGACCCATTATTTCCACTAGAGGTGATTGCTTCCACAAGATAGGCAAATGGCTTGCAAAACTTCTGTCACCTTTTTTGGGCAGTATCTCCACTTCGCATATTAAAAATACCTCTGAATTTATAACAAAAATGGGAACTTCCATTCCATACAATCATAAACTTGTTAGCTTCGATGTTGTTAGTCTCTTTACTAACGTCCCAGTTGATCATATCTTGGATTTCCTGCGGGATTTCCTTAGGAGTGAATGCCTTCCTGTCTCCATTCCATCTTTTATAGCTCTTTTACATATTTGCATGAGCCCTAATGTTTTCAGTTTTAATAATCGATTTTATAAGCAAATTTTTGGTGCCAGTATGGGGGGGTGTTTGAGTTCGCTTTTGTCTTGCCTTTATATGGAATTTTTTGAAAATAGACTTTTGCCTTCTATTCCACTTTTCTCACATGTTCTTAGCTGGTTTCGATATGTGGATGATGTCATGTCCGTGGTCCCTTTGGATTTTCCTATTGAGGATTTTCTTTCTCAACTTAACAACTTGTCCCCCACTATTAAATTTACTTCTGAGGAGCAAAACGATAACATCATAACTTTTTTGGATTTAGAAATTTTACAAAATGGTACAAACTTAGCATATAGAGTTTTTCATAGATCTATTAATTGCCAATCATTCTTACACGCTTTTTCAAATCATCCCTGCTACATTAAACGCAATGTTATTTTTAATATGTTTCTTAGGGCTCTCAGATTTTCGGATCCAACATATCTTGATGATGGGGTCATTTTTCTCTGCAACATTTTTCATGAGCGGGGATATGATTTTGTGACTATTGATAAGATGTTTCATAAAGCCAAGAAATCTTTTTATTCTTCCAAATAATAGTCCCCAGTTTTCACTTGAAAATGCATTAATTTTGCCTTATTCTTTCGGTATTTTATCTATTAAATTTCTACTTAAATCTACGTTTGACATTAAAGTTGTTTTCACTTTTCCCAATACCATTATGAGTTTCCTTGTTCAAAATAATAATTCCCTCTGTCCATCTGTTGGTGGTGTTTATGCCGTTCCATGTGGCGTTTGCCATTCCTCTTATATAGAAGAAAACCTTAAATCTTTACAGTTTAGGCTCACTCAACATAAGAATGATATTAATAGAGGCAATTACAGTAATTCAATATTTAAGCACATCAGGGACTCTCAACACAACATAGATTGGAATGGTTCCAGTATGATTTTTTCATCCAAGAATAAGACTCTTAACCAACTTCTAGAATCATATTTTATAAATACCACCACTAATTTTAATACATCGGAAGGCTTTTTTTCGCTGGACAGATTTACAATAGTATTCGTTAAAAATTCTCTCACTACACGTTTTCCGTGATTTGTGCGCACGCCTCTCGAACTGCTTTTTGTTTTTTCGGATTATGATACGCTTTCTTCTTGACCTTTCTCTTTCTTTTTGCTTTGTTTTGATAAGGCTCTCTTGTGATAGGGAGCGAAACGTCAACTCCTGCTTTTATCTGTTTTAGTGGTTTTAAAATCTTTTTATATAAATTTAGAATATGAGACATTAGTATTCTTTAATTGTGTTTTTAACATATATATATATATATATATATATATATATATATATATATATATATATATATATATATATATATATATATATATATATATATATATATATATATATATATATATTACAGATGGCCTTTAGTAATGAAAATAATCAATTCAGGAAAAGAAAATCCTTCACAGTCAATAATCTGGAATAAAGAAATCGAAGGACTTTATTAAGATTAGTAAAAGATTTAAAAAGATTTATAATTCCTTCTTTTCTCAATTTTACTATTTTAAAAGCGTTCCTCAACTAATTTTATCTTCAATTTCTGAATTGTTAAATACTGAAAAATTTGGACCTTCAATTGTTTTAAGTGAACTTCGTAACATTATTAAGGACAACAGGTTAGGCTAATATATATATATATATATATATATATATATATATATATATATATATATATATATATATATATATATATATATATATATATATATATATATATATATATAAAAGGCAGAAAAGTTACATTAGTGTATTGGAATCAAACCCATAATTGCTGCCCTTTTTATCGCAAAAACTACTTAACCTGAAGGTGAAGTTGTTTGGACTTTGGTTTGTTTCTCCCTTTATAGAGGATCACGTCAGCAAAATTCATTGAATAAAATATTGATGCTAATAATATTTTATTGATTCTGTTAATTAATGAGTTGCCATATCTCGGGAATAGAACAAAATCAGAGGATTTGAAAACTAATCATCGAATCGCTTATTTAGAGATCTCAGGGTGAAAGTATTCTGTACAACTCTGAAAGGCGACGATGTTGTTAATGGTTCAATTCCTGGTGTTGGTGAAATTTTCATTCTTATTATTTCCAATTTCTCCGCAACAGTTATGCCAATTTTGGTGTTTTTATTTTTATCTATATATATATATATATATATATATATATATATATATATATATATATATATATATATATATATATATATATATATATATATATATATATATATATATATATATATATATAATTTTTTTTTTTTTTCAGGGGAGGAGCTGCCTCATTAAATTTACTTTATGCCAAGACACTCTTTTACCATGTTAATTATTATTTAGTTTCGCAAAAAATAATAGAATTTTTCAATCTTCCACGTGAGGAACTAATCTTAGAAAAAGGAACTTTTTATTTTGCAAAAAGACTTCATCCTGAAGAATTTTTCGATACTGAATATGAAGAAGTAGGATGGGTTTTAATTTTCCTTTGATAATAACTTTATAAATTGTTTAGAAAATTTTAATTAATTATCATTAAAAATTAAGTGATAATACGATGTATTTTATTTTCAGGTGTCATCAAAATTAGATAAATTAGCCCTTGAAGTTCAATCTTACCTAAGCATTGAAAATCCAAATCATCCAGCTGTCTCCATTGAATTAATTTCTCCAGAAGTGCCTCTACAAAATTCAATTTGGTCCCATGATCAAACTTCTGAACTCTTTCAAAGTATTAAGCATGTCTTGTGTATGAAGGTAATTTAATATTTTAAATATTTTTTATGGAAATATAATTTTCCTCAGAGTATCTGCAAAAAAAATTTGAAAAAAATATGACATATAAAAAGCACATTTACGTAGATTATCTCAACTTAAGATTATTCAATATTTCTCAATTTCATGATTCATGGTTTAAAAAATTCTTGCATTTTCAATTGGTTTAATTTCTCACTTCTTTTATTTACTTTGCCCTGTACCAGCCATCATGTTTGTTAGTTTGATTGTAAATAAGGGCGTCGTCAACTTCCAATTAATTTTAATTATCAGCTTAGCCTTTTTCGTCGCCGGAAAGAAAGGTTCAGTCTCCTTTAAGACTTGGGAGACGACAAGATATTTTAGTTCTTCACTATTCAGTTTCTTTTCCTTTCAATTTTGTACCAAAGTTCAGTTCTGCTTCTAGGCCATCTAAATGGTAAAAGCTGTAGAATGAAGCTGCATTTTCCAATAATTCATTGATTGTCATGAGTAGCATGTGGAAAGGATGTAAATATGTCAATGTAAAAGCAGGTGTATTTTCAGTAGTAACTCTAAAGAAGAGGTTATATGGAATCCAGGAACGGAATGATTAAGGATCTTCTCAAGAACTCTGTGGGATTTGTTGCTGAATGGTTGCTGCGGCTCTCCTACCTACCGAAAACCCGTGATATATTCAGATTCAGTCCCAGTTGCTCAGTGATTTGGTTAGCTTCTTTTTACACTTCACCGGTAATTTTATCTTCATCCTTACGATGGTTCCTAACCATTTCCACAATGCGTTGAATGCGCTGCGATGTTTTGACAATATCCAAGGTCTTGGATTGAAGAACATTCACAACTGGCTGTAACACCGCAGAGTACCGCAGCTACGATGAATGACGACTTACATGCTGCTGAATGCACCTGAAAGGCGCTTTTACTTGTGGCGGCATTTGCTTTAATGAAAGGGTTTCTAACGCTTGTATTTTTCGTACAAAATGCTCCTTAAACACTGATACACTTGTATTTTTCAGACCATCTGTCCTGGCATAGGCTTCGGATGTTTGGCATTTATTTTCTTCTCAAACGGAAAACGTAATAATATCCTTTATAGTTTCTACAGTATTGTGGATTTCAGTTATTGTGTTCAAATCACTTACCACCAGATTGTTTATGTGAAGAGCAGTGAAAGAACAATGTTTTTTTTACTACTTTTTCCGCAATATTGCTTGGACCCCTCATTTTTTGCCAGATATTGTAGAACAGCCATCGAAACCCAACCCCACGCATTTTTCGGGATTCTGTTTTTCGCTCGTGGCAAAATCATCAATGACTTTTTTTGTGTCAAGCGCTTCCAGTTTTACAAAGCCAATAAATTCCTCTTTGATTTTATCTTTCTCATTGTCGAAATACCTCAACCCTATTTATAACTTCCTTTTCAGAAATATCACCGGTTTCATCTGTTAGTAAGCTATACGCGCACGCTTTCCTTTATAGTAGTACCACATAGAGAAATAATCTGAACTGATTAACATATAGCATTTTCCTTCTCATGTTCAAAATTGCTTTTTTCAGTGACTATTCGTAAAAGTCACAATCTTCAGCACTCCCTCGTCATGATGCTTACCCAGAAGGGATAAATCGTGCCTACCAGAAAATGCTTCATGACGATATTTTTTTTCTATAGTTTTCTTAGAAAACTGGTTAATTTGGATGTCTTCTGGCATGTCCTGTAGGAACAATCTTGCAGCTTCAACAAGTTTTATGCCAGTTGGTGTTTGCATGTCCATTACAAATCTCACGAACATCTTTATATTTAGTGAAATGTCTTATTTATTAAAGAACCTAGGACCCCTCTGACCGAACTTTTATTTGGTGGAAATAAAATATAAAACTTGCAAAAATGCTCCCATTAGGGGCTTGGAAATTGCCAGCATATAGAATGTCTCCAACCATTGATGATTGAACTTCCTCTTCTTTTTCTCAGTCGAAATCATAGATGACTGTCTAATTCCGTAATGCGTTGAATGTCATTTTCGTGACAGTCATCCACTGAAACGCCAACTCCGAAATCTTGTCTAATCGAGGAGCTGGGTGTTGGTCCTTCATTATGCGTCATTAATATTAAAATTTGACATAATAGAAGCAAGCCAAGTCAAATCTAGATAGATCAAGAAAGGTATTTATTTCGTTATTTCAAGCAAACCCAGTAGGGTCAGGTTTCCAAAAAGGAAAACTTTATAAATCCTCACTAAAAGTAATAAATAGCTCCTAGGGGGGCATCTGCATCTCACCCCCCCTGACCACGCCCATGATTGTAGATATAATAAAGATATTTTATAATCTCTTCGCTAAGATTTCACGCTTTAGATGTTTATCAAATTAATTAGAATTTACATTTGTGAATAAGATTTCTATTTGGAAATCCAATAACTAGGAGAAAGGGCAGAAACGGCAAATGTTGTAAGAAAATTTTATTTACTCTAAACTACTTTTTAAAAGAAATAACATTCCCTGAAAAGCGTATTACTTATATTAAATGTTTTCAATCGTTGACTAAATTAAAATTAAAAAAGTTTCTAACAATCTCTTGACAGCAAGATGAGATTTAGCATGTTTTCTAACACTGATTTAACAAAATAAATGTAACAGAAACAGTGAGTTAATATTTAAATCGTCTGTTCTAATCTGTATGTGCGTCTTTTATAGTACTGTATGTTTTGAATCGTTAAAAAACAAAAACTTAATTGCATGTTAGTATTTATCATGATATATAGTAGCCATTTTTCAAGGTATATAAGAAAACATGATTTTTAAAATGCTTATTTAATGGGACGGTCTTTCTGTACAATCTTGTCTTCCACTTGTCTACTTATCCAATCGATAAGAAAATAATTGATAATATGGCAACATACTCAAGAGTATCTAATCTAACGTTTTCTAATTTTTTTATTCATACTATTCCAATTTCCTTTACAAATCTTTCTTCTTTATCCTTATAAAAATATGAAAATAAAGAGTAATAATACTGAGAATAATAATAGTAATAATGAAAAATAAAGTTATTAATAATAATAATTGTAATAATGATAATGAATTATGTTTTACAGCACACGTCCAGAAAATCTGATATCGAAAATATTTATTTCCATAAATACTCAACGAACACCCCAGGATTAGATAATTATTTTTCAATCATTTTCAAAGCCGTTAGTCACCGCTTGGGAATTTACTTACATCCAATTCTCTATTTGCAAAATTTTTTGTTTTTATGGAAACCTTCAAAGTAAGTCTTTTTTTAAGTAAATAATAATTTTACTAACATTATTATTAAAATTATGATAATATTATTATTAACTATCAAGCATTGATCGTGATAATAATAATTATCAGCTTTTTGTTTTAATAAATTGCATGCATTTTTCTTCCACGGATCTAAAAATTACTTTGAGTGCTAAGTTTATTTATTTGAGAATAACGTACAAATAAAGGAGGATTATTATATTTACCTTCTCATGCTTAATCTTATCTTGGGATAATATAGTCATCGAATTGGCAGACAAATTACAGAAAAATAATTTAATATAATAATTTGAATTTATTTTAAAAGTTTAAGGGACATAGCTTTAAAGATTTTGCTAATATCAGACATAGGTCGTAATGTAAAAAGCTTTTTGGATTTTCTATGAAGAATACAGATATGAATAAATAGATAGGGTTCAATGTATTATTTTTCGTTGTAACGTATTGAATTGCTTATAAATTTTGCTTGACGAATCCATGTTGATACGCTTTGCGTGTCTTGAATCTTTAAGTTATGTATCTAATACTTCTTTCTGTAGAAAAATCTTTTTTGGTATATATATATATATATATATATATATATATATATATATATATATATATATATATATATATATATATATATATATATATATATATATATATATATATATATATATATATATATATAATTTAATAGTTCCGAAGATGCTGTGATTAACCACCCTTACAACGGTATAAACTGGGATGATCAAAATGTAGAAGAACTCCTTGAAATACGTCAATCTGAATATAAAATCGAACAAATCCTATTTGATTTGGCTGAAGATTCGGTTCTGTACAATTATTTCACAGAATGGGAAAAATTGGGTTGCGTCCCATAAAATGCTATTTCAGCGGGAATTATAACACTCATGCAACTTTTCACTTAGGATTTGAATGCGGATCTTACACTATAGGTTTTAATTAATTTATAAATATTTACTTTGACACTATTTTATTATTGTTAATAATTTTAATATTAAAAAAATAGGGAAAAATAGTATTATTATTTTTAACACTATTACTTATCTGGTTACCTATTATTAGAATTTTAAATTTATAAACTATAGAATGTGAGATTATAGTTGAAAAATTATTTAACATTTTATGCAACAGTGAAGCAATTACAATTTGTTGGGGTCATGAACTTCATATTGAAGTCATTATTGAAACGTGTAGGAAATTAATAAATGTGCTCGGCGAAGTTGAGTGGAAAGGGAGGTTAAACAAATGTTTTCATGAAGACGCTAAGCGTATGCTGGCCATTCAATTAAAGGAACCAAAATTAATAATCCGAAGAAACGAACCAGATGTTACAGAAATAATTATGACTGTTAAAGAAATATTAATGTCCGCCTTCATTATTGGATGAGACGAGTTTTGTCTATCTTTGTTGCTAGAGAATGCTTTTTAAAATATATTTAATAAAATTTAAATAGGATTATCACTACTATGCATAAATAGAATTTAATTAAATTTCAATTTAACTACGAAGTTCCGATTGTTTATTATTATTAATTAATACAGGAGTACAGCTTGATACACTTTATGATACATGAAAGTATTTCACAAGGTATAATCATATTTTTATAAACCAGACAAAGAACTTCTCTTAGAATACCCAGATGAAGAAAAAATAAGCAAGAAATTTTATAGAGTTATTTCAAGGGAGGAAAAGAAACTATCAGTTTGAGCGTTATTTTAAAATGACAAATTATTTTTACTTATATTAAACCAACTTTAATGTAAAAGTAAAGCTCATTTTCTCTAATATAACAATGAATATAAATGACAATTAATTATACACCACAGAATAAATGAAAGATGATAGTTTCCTTAAAAATTTTAATTAAGTACTGCAAGTTTTCATTTCCTAATATGTAAAATAAAAAACAATTAGAAAATAATATAAGTATTATTATTATTATTTTTTTGCTATTACCATTACTATTATTATTTCCTATTTTGCCAGAGCTTCCCAATTTGTGTTGCCTGCACCACAAATTTGGCCTGCAATTGCGTGCCTCTTACTTGTTTACAAACTCTCTTCCTGGAAGCTAAATTGATGTGATGAGCAAAAAAGGTTTAATTTTTTTTTTTTTTTGGAATTTCTCCAAAATAAGAGAGATACAGTGTGTTAAACCTGCTTTATCATCTTTTAAAATATTATTACGGAAGAATGTGGGAGAAAAAATATATACTCCTGGGAGAGGTTCAGTGATATTGATTTATAACCTTAAATGCCACCAAACAATATAGCGTTCAGTAATATCGATTAGATTCTATCATTAAGAACAAATGAGAGCGCCAACACTATGAGACACTTGTATTACATTGAGGAATTAGTACAATGGTGGCAGGAATGTTGATATGTCACCCCAATATTGCTAAGATTTATAGAGCACGAAATCAAAAATTGTTACGACTTACCAACGATGAAGTATGTCTATTTTCGCGAATGTTGTTAATGGTGGGAAATTAATAACTAATACCTTCTCTCCTCATTGTTTTTATTAAAATGAATAAATAGAAATATATTAAATAAATAAATGGTTGTTTAGCCTGAGGTAAAATAAGAGTATATAATATTTTTCAATATTCAAAAATATCTTCAAATTTAACAAAATATTCCTCCTCTTCGTCAAAATGAATGAAATGAGATGACCCAGAATATCCTTTTCAAAAAATACCAGAAATGAAACAGGAGGTAACCATCATACCATGATAAACAGGTCTTCTAAATGAGATATTTCCCTAAAAGGATTTAAAACACGAAGTATTTATGTCTAAATAAAGTGTTAAAAGAACAATAAAAATGTAAAAAAAACTGATTCTGATGATTACCTCAAAAAGGAACTTAAAAATAAAATATAAAATAATATATATATATATATATATATATATATATATATATATATATATATATATTATATATTATATATAATATATATATATATATATATATATATATATAGGTAAAGGTGGAGATTGTTTCTGAGTTTCGATTGTTAAAAAATATCGAAAATCGAAAAATATTGGAGAAGCCTATCGTAAACAAGAGAGTTGCCAAGGTATTACCCATTACTAGACATAGACACAATTATTATTACTTACTTTTCTAGCAGAACCTAATTCGACTTATATAACCTGAACTACCGAAATTGCCGTAAAAAGAGGCCTAACTATACAAGAATTTGCCGTAAAAGAGACCTAAATACACAAGAACGTTTGCACAACATATAACCTAGGGCTAATTATAGGTATAAAAATATCGATTAAAATAAAATATCGACATAAAAAAATATCGATATAAAAAATATCGAAATCAGAAACAATCTACCTAAGCCATATATATATATATATATATATATATATATATATATATATATATATATATATATATATATATATATATATATATATATATATATATATGGGAAAGTTGAAATAATATACTATATATATAAAAGGGGAAATGAAATTTAAAAAGCATTGATAAAAAAGGAATAATTGAAATATTTGATACTGAAAATATAGGTAAATGATTATCAGTTTTATACAAAGGGAAATTTTAAACAGATTAATAAAAATATTTATTAGTAAAAATAAAATTATGAACTTTAAAAGTAGAAAATAAAAGGGGGAAAGAAAAAAAAATTATTGAGTGAATATAAATGGTTTTTTGATATGAAAATGGGAATAATTACAAAAAAATATATACATATTAGAAAAGAGTTAGTTGTTTATCGTTGTTAATATTTACTTACAGCCCAAGTTAAATTATCTTTCTTGTTATATATATAAAAAAAATCACGGCCAGAGTGCACATTAGGGGCCACGCATAACTCAAAAAGTACTAATCGGACATTAAAAATGATTATATTTTTGAAATCCTTATTGAATTTAAGGTAAGAAAAATTGGGAACTAAAAAATAAATTTTTATAATAATAAAGTTTATATAAGTAAAGTTTACTTTTTCATAAGCCTCACAAGAATCTTACGCCTGGCAAGTCACTTTTTTTTAAATTTTTTAGAAATTGGAAAAAATGGGAAATTCCCCAAATCGTCTACAGTATCATCATCACTCACGGGTCGGGGGGTAAGGGGGGCAGAGCCTCCCGTAGACAAATGTTCTTTTTTTTAAATATTTAAGTGGTTCATTTAACGACAACCTCCCCGTGTCCTGTCAAACCACGCACTGGCATCAATTTTTTAGACTCGAAAACCTTTTACTTTCCAAGTTGTTGTACACTTTTCTAAATATTAAATTTTTTTTTTTTTTAATTTTTTTAACATTTTTATAGTTTTCTTACTGGAAATGACGGTAATTGTAGCGTTCATGGTAGTGGATTTTTTCGTACGAGACAAGGTTGCTGAAAATACCTACGGGTTGCTAGTTCGATTGAAACTACGTATTCACGTGTTGCGAGTTCAAATGAAGCTACGCGCACGATACGCGCACGAGCTGCCAACAACCTATTTCTAAGGAGGATAATAATAATAATAATTATTGTTAATTATTATTATAATAATAATAATAATTATTATAATACTAATAATTATTATAATTATTATGATAATAATTATAATAATAATAATGCACGAGTTGCCAACAACCTATTTCTAAGGATAATAATAATATAATAATAATAATAATAATTAATAATATATATATATATATATATATATATATATATATATTATATATATATATAATAATATATATATATATATATATATATATAAATATATATATATATATATATTTACCTATACAATTATGGCTTGTATAAATGACTAATTGCAACCCATAAATGATGAATTCGTCCTTTTTCTTCGTTAAATTTTCTTTTAAAAAGAAATTCTGCAATATGACTATGCAAGTGGTGTTTGGTATTCCCATATCTTGGAACACCGGCTCTTACGTCACGCCACAAACGCTCTACAAGCTGAGTATTCGCGCCAGTGTCTGGGTCGATGAAATTAACGGAGTGGTTAACCGTTAGGTGTTGAAAGCCTTCGTTTTGTAGGCAATCGTAAGCCTTCCAACAATCACTAATAATTGTTGTACCCGGCAGAATATATTGTTTTATTAAAGGTAAAAGGCTGTCTTTGCTACGGGTTGCAACCGGCACAATGAAGGTTTCCTTTGTTTCTCTATCAATCCCGCCAAAAATCCAACTACCTTGTATAACTCTTCCTCTGTTGTATTTTCTTCTGCCTATCTTCGCCTCGTCGATTTCTACCACTCTCCCAATACCACCTATTGGTTTAGAGTTTTCAACAATAAAATCGAAACAAACCTCTCTTAAGTAATTGCTCCAGTCAATCACTGTAGTTCTAGCAATAGAGAGCTCCGTTTCTAAAAACTGTGTACGGAGGAAGTGGCATCAATGCCCAAAAAGCTACAAATTTACAAATTTTAATAACACTAATATGATGTTTTTCAAAAAATGTACCCTTAAATTGAGAAATTTTATAATTACAACGACAAATTTTTTTTTGTTTCTTGTTTTTTCGAAACATAAATGTTTTTAGTACACTGGAATCTATGTAGTTTTTTATCATACCACATGTACGTATTACACTTTATACAGTTTTTTTTTTCACACAAAACTTTGTGCTTGTAAAGGAAAGTAAATAAATTATCTTTAATGTCACAAATTAGTAAAAATGAATTTAAAGTATTTTCACAAAAATCGCATTCAATACAAGAAATGCCCACATTATCTGTACACTCTGCCATGCTTTTTTAAGTACTAGGTAAGCTCATAATAGGCTGTGTTAAGCTAATTAATTACTCATAAATATTAAAGACGTTGTACTGTTAGCTTTTTTTCTGACAACTTATATATATATATATATATATATATATATATATATATATATATATATATATATATATATATATATATATATATATATATATATATATATATATATATATATATATCCCCAGGTACGATTGCAAGAATTTTCGTTTCTGCAGTCGAAACCACCATAATAATAATAATAATATATGTAGAGAGAGAAATATAAGTAAAAATTTTATCATCACCACTCACGGGTCGGCGGGGGGTACGGGGGGCAGAGCCCCCCGTAGACAAATGATCGTGTGGCATGCATTTACGATTTTATTGCTGTACTGCAATAATGCATATTAAAATAATTAGATTACTTCATTAATGTCACTCAATGTACGAGTGAAAATCTATCCTAATGTAAGGATTTGTACAGAATAATATAAGGAGTTTTTTGTTGACTCTCTATATTAAGATGTTAGTTTTTTAGTTATCTTTTGGAGGCAATATTCTTTTGGAGACTAGGGTTAGTCGCTTATATAAATATAGAATATTTATATAAACGGAGATGATACACCGCTAGAATAAGCTTTGAGAAAAATTGTGCTTTTCTCACTGCTCGAAACGAATAAATTAAACCCGTTCAAAGCCTCCAAGAATATGTAGTTTATAGTTAACAAACAGAGCTTTCAAAGATTTGACGAATATGAAATATTAACGCGAAAGGCTCTGAATGCAACTTATATAACTTCAAGAATACCCTTGGCTTCAAACCAACTACCTGCCTGTTATTTGACAGAATAAACGACACGGCAAGCAATCGGCCAATACTCAAGAATATTCTATTAGTTAATGCAAATTTGAATTCTTTGATAAACACTCAAACGAAATTTGAATAAGTCTACACTATGAAATATCGAGAGGTCGAGAAAATAAATGATCTTGACACCAAGAAGTATCATAAAAAAGTGATAGAGTTCAAAACTGGCAACCTCTGACGTTAACCGCCAGTCTCCAGGAATATTAGCCTCATTTTAACTAGGATAATTTTTTAAACTGGAAACTACCAATTATAATTTTAATATTTTTTTAATAAGTTGCAAATGCATGGCACACGAGCGTTTGTCTACGGGGGGCACCCCCCGACCCGTGAGTGATGATAAATTTTCACTTATATTTCTCTCTACATTTATTATTATTATTATTATTATTATTATTATTATTATTATTATTATTATTATTACACCATTATTATTATTATAATTATTATTATTTTATTATTATTTTTATTTCATTATTTTTATTATTATATATATTATATATATATATATATATATATATATATATATATATATATATATATATATATATATATATATATATATAATATATATTATTATTCTATATATTATAATTATTTTTTATTTTTGTAACGCCAATGATCCAGCAACCTTGTCGTTTCAGAAATTCTTAGGCTATGTTGTTAGTTTCAAATTCCTACGCGTAGTTCTAGTTGAACTCCCAACGCGTAGGTATATTAGCAACCTTGTCTCGTACGAAAAAATCCACTACCATGAACGCTACAATTACCGAAATGACCCAAGGATTTTGAAAATATAATCTTTTTAATGTGTGGTTAGTACTTTTTGAGTTATGTGCGGTCCCTAATGTGCACTCTGACCAAAATCACTAGTTGAATTATTTTAGTGATTTACAACACATTACTATAGGACAATATTCGTAAAGTCCTTAATTCAATGATTTGTGTACACTAATTTACCATTAAGTAATATCACCTTCGCATGTGTTTGGCACTTAAAGTCACTTTGCAATGTGTCTTGTAACGTAATTGTCATTTGTAAAAAAAAAAAAAAAAAAAAAAAAATTAAGAAAGAATTATCTTCACATGCCAAGTTGAAATTATTTATTATTGTATGAAGTCAATGATAAATAATTAAGGGCCACTTAATGTAAATTGACTGACTAGTTGAGAAGTCACTGGTGAATGAATAAGGATCACTTGGTATAAATTGACTTACTAGTTGAAGTCGCTGGTAAATAAATAAGATTCACTTGATATAAATATTTCCACATTTATCAATATAAATTAATTATTATTTAGGTTAGGTTTGATTTAAAACATTATTATTATTGATTTGACTAAAAGTATATTAATATTATTGATTTGACTAAATGTACCTTGAAGGTTATCTGACTTAACAGCTGATTTACACCGTTATGATTAGAATGGAAGATGCTTCCGTTTTTCCCAATGACTAGCACTTGTCACGGAAAAGATTAATTTTAAGAGAGTTCATCACAATATTTAAAAGGGATGATTGACATTAATAGATTACAACTGATATAAACTGATATAATTAAAGAGATAAGTATTCCCCCTCCCATTGACCAACACTCATTACTTGGAAGAACAAACTAAGAGAGAGTTAACTTCGCCTACAATTTTGGCTTTTATAATCCGAACTACGACGGTAAAGTAATTCTCTATGACTTGTCATTTTTTGATAGGTATTTTCGTTAGATTTCAATATTTAATTTACTTAAACTACTTTTCATCATTTCATAGGTTCTACAACAATTTATATATCACTAGAAACCATTATCTTTTACTCAATTTCAAAAGAACCTAGTTTTATTTGATCTACATAAATTAATATTAAGAGTTTAAAAACCTTCCTTCAAAAAACATATTTCTCATTTTTTAGTATAAAAAGACCAATCTTTTTTCTTTTTAATACATTATAAGAAATATATATTATTTCTTATAACTCACATTTTCAAACACAAATGCAAGAAAAGGAATATTAAATAAAACAATAAAGAATGCAAACTAAAAAAAAAATATCATTCTAGAAGGTACGATATTATATCTTAATAAACTCCTGAAAAGATAACTGTCGGACGTACAATACCTTTAATAAACATTGATTTAATTATTTAAAGACATTATTTTTAATAAAATATGAGAAAAACAACCTTGAGATGTAGATAAATTCGCTACAAGATTTTAATAAATAAAATTAAAGAGAGAAGGAAAAAGAATAAATACATATAAATGATTCGAAATGAACGATATTAATGTTCAAACGAAAAGATGAAAAAATAAAAGGGAAGAAGATTGAAATCGTTTTATGGTACGGTGCCAGACGAAAGATGATTAAAATAAATATCAAAATTCTCTTACTTTATTGAATAATAATTATGGTTGTAAAAAGTTTGCAACAAAGAGTAAAATTCTGCACAACTGATTAATGAGCAAGTCTGTGAAAAAATTCAAACTGGTGAAAAGTATCAGAGCATTGATTATTTGTTTTTTTTTTTTTAATTTTATGACGAATTTTCCAACTGATAAAAATTCCCTTAAAAATAAGCCTAGTTATCCAAGAATCAGGTCTGAGACAGACAGCATCTCTGAAAATATTTATCATTTGCTTAAGAAAAGGATGCTGTGTAGGAGTAACCTGACTTCCGAATTTAAAAGCTTCATAGACTCGGTAAACTAACTAGAAGATAAGCTCGATAGTTATGAGAGAAGATTTAATATATACTAGAAAGTAAGAATAGTGAATCTGATAGATGTTTGCCAAGCCTAGAACATATGATGCCTGTAACTGGTTTTAGTTTGATATATAAAAAATGGATATTGTTAGAATTTATAAGAAATTGTACGAGTTAAAACAACAAGAATTAAATAAATATCTGATATCGGAACTAATATAAGAAATTATGTAGCAAATAATTAATGGACGATACCTTGAAAAGTTTGCCATCTTTGAATTTGAAACTCGTTAAAATTAGAAACGATTTTAAATTTAGAAATATGAAGGATAAACTATGTACCGAATTTGACCACGGATTTTTTAGAAATTAAATCTTTTCTAAATAAAAAGCCATTTAAATAACGGCATTTAAAGGTGTATAAGTGAAAAGACGTTGGGAAAATATATAAAGGGAGTATGTTCCTGACTTTACCAGTAGAGTACCCAAGAATCAGCAGAGCGTCAAGTTTAGGTTCAGGGAGTTAGACAGACAAAGGTTGAGATTGTGGAAAGAGGTGTTGCACCTGGCCTTCTCGTTGGATTAGGTATGAGAAGAGGGAGTTCAGAAGAGCAAAGTCTGTTGTAATTTCGATAGTATATAGTATTGAGAGAGTGACGCAACAGAAAGAGATTGTAGTAGAGAGTTAGTGAGAGCGAAAGAGTTCATAAGACGAAAAGTCCTAGATTCCACCTATTCAAAGAGAGCTGAATGAGTGGAACCACCTCGGAAGTGTGAGGCGTACCCCATACAGAGGCAAGCAAGATCCCTATAAAGAGGAAGCAAATGCGGTGGGATTAAAAATTCTGAGGGTACCTCAGAACATCTAAACTCTTACAAACTTGTTTAGAAAGATAAAAGAGATGTAATGTGATCCTTCCAAGAAATACAACGATAAAATAAAACACCGAAATATATTGTGTTTTTGAAGATGTCATAGCTGTATGTCAGGTTGTGTCGAGTAGAGAGATGAACGAACTGAGTTTTTGGTTTGAGGCATTGAAAACGACCATGTTTTCTCTGCATAATTTAAAATACGAGAAAGACCAGAGTGTAGTTACTCCAAGGCACCATTGTTGAGTCAAATAACTGCTGTTGGGAGGGGGTTTTTGAAAATGAAAGAAGTAATGAAGAGTAGAGTCATAGGCAAAGAAGTGGATAGGAGTAATAAAGAGAAGGCCATTAATGAAAAGCAGATAAAGTGTTGGGGATAGGACAAAACCCAGAGGAACACTACTATTAATAGAAATAAAGAAAGAACTGTGACAGTAAACAACAGCGTCTATAGGGCGACCGGAAAGGAAATTAGAGAGTATTATAGATCCCGAAAAAGGGGTTTGGTAATCAAAGCTTTGTGCCAGTCTCTATCGAAGGCTTTTGATATATATATATATATATATATATATATATATATATATATATATATATATATATATATATATATATATATATATATATATATATATATATATATATATATATATATATATATATATATATATATATATAATACTTCGAACGTAATAAATACAATGTTTTGGGCCACTCAGAGCTGTCAACTTACGCTCAAATTCCAAAAATTTGATTATCACAACTTGGAATTTTTAACAAAGATTTTTTCCCTGTCTTCTTTTTGTTCTTCAGTTTTTTAATTAGTTTAATAATGCAAAGACCACAACAAAACTTTTAATAAATAAATGTTTAAAATCAGTTTAACAATTCATAGGTCAAAATAATACCATTAGTAAATAATTAACCAATGGAGGAAAGTTGAATTTGTGTGTGGTTTGACGGATCTCACCTTGATGGAACACTGGGTCAAGCGTATGAGACCACTTTAGTGTTGTTGAGCTTTTCTCAAAGATAAAAACCTTTTGATTCGTATAAAACTTTTTATTATTATTATTTTTATTATTATCATTATTATTATTATTATTATTTTTAATTGTTTTTAAACCTCCAAGTAATGAAATTTCGAAGCGTTTCATATATATATAGTCAAGTCATGCTCTCAAATGTAGGACCTTAGATATCAGAAAAAAAAAATTTTAAATTTAAAACATTCGAAACTCTTTCAAAAACTATTCAATAACTGTTTTAACGCAGAGCAGCGAAAGGAAAATAGATTTCCATTTTATTTAATAGATGTAAAGAAACAGGAAAAAATTGAACTGATCAGAATTACAATTACTCCGAAAGAGAGAACCAATTTATTTATTTAATATTAAACATATTAAAGCTTTCGTCTATGCCAGTCTGAGAGATTTGCGGTTGGGTTTTTTTTTCATTGTTAAATCTTGCCCATGAGTTATTGAAATTAAAGGGGAAAAAAAATATTCCATTTACTACTTTCTCTCTCTCTCTCTCTCTCTCTCTCTCTCTCTCTCTCTCTCTCTCTCTCTCTATATATATATATATATATATATATATATATATATATATATATATATATATATATATATATATATATATATATATATATATATATATATATATATATATATATATATATATATATATGACACTGAATTGTAAAGGTGTTTTTATAAAAATTACTTAAAGTTATTAAGGGCTAATGAAAGATATTTTATTAACTGACACCTTCCTTAAAACTTTAACTAAAATTGACAACTTAATTTTGTATTTAAAAGCTGTTTCCAAGGATCTGAATAGAAAGAATCATTATGACACTAAAACCTAAAATGGAATTGTAACTTTTCGAGAGCTTTAGGGATAAAAATATAAAAAAAAAAAAAAAAAAATAAAGACTTTTTTAATATATATATTTACTGATTTTTTTTTTTTTTTTTTTTTTTGAAAAATAAATAATTTTTTTTTTTTTTTTTTTTTTTTTTTTTTTTTTTTTTTTTTTTATTTATATATATATATTAACTTTTTGCGCATACGGAATAAATAATAAAATTAATAGTTAAATAATAATAATTATTATTATTTTTATCATTATTATTATTATTAGTATTATTATTATTATTATTATTATTATTATTATTATTATTATTATTATTATACATTTCTTATTAATTTATCTATACAAATTGTGAAACATAAAAAAAGGCTGGGAATATTTACAAGTTAAAAAAAATTTCAGTTTGACTAAGTTAAATTTTGAATTAATTCGTGAATAACTTTTTCATCGTCAGGATATTCTGAACGAAGTTCTTCGTTTGCAACATAAAAAGTACCATTAAAATTTCTAAAATATTTCCCTACTTCAAAATGATTAACTGGAACAGGTTCGGTCTTTAATAATAAATTTTCTTGTGCTTCATAACATATTTCACCATCTGATAATAAAACACTATAAAATGGCTGATGCTTTTCGTGCTTGAGTGAAGAATTATCAATTTCATATTGTTTAGCATCTAAATTCTGTTTATATTAAAAGAATAATTAATATTTGAACCGCTTGAATTATGCTCTTTATACAAAAATTAATTGAATCATATTTAGTTTAAATTATTAAGGATTAAATTTCAATTATATTCCTTTAAAAACAAACTGAATACATACCTCATCCCATCCAATAATGACGCCTGATTCTAACATCATTTTGTGACTCACTATCATTCCTGTAGCAAATCTCAAGTCATTTCCTTTCATTCTGTTCTTCGGCTTAATTCGTTTAGGTCCTTTTCCTTGAATAATCTCAAGTTGATTTACACAAAGAGAAATTTTCCTGAATTCACTCATTTCACTATTCACTCGTGTAACCATTTTGAGTAATTTTTTGCAAGACTCATTGATAGTTTCAAGGTGAATTTCATGTTCCAAACAAAATTTCAGTGTGTCAATACTGTAAAAAGAAAAAAAAAAAAAGTAGTTTTATTTTTTTCAATCTTTCATAATGTAGGAATTTAATTAACGGATATGCTAGACAGAAATGAGGATGATAATAATAGTAATAATGATAATTATAAGAAAATAATAACAACAATAATAATAATAATAATAAAAATAACTTCTTTAAGTATACTAAAAATATATATAAAGATACCTTTCGACAAATCGGATGGAACCATTTGAAAAAGTGTTCAAAATTAATCTCATTCCAGCTACAACAACCTCTTGATCGACACCAAAATTTGAAATCGTTTCTTCTTCTCTTTCAGAAAATATGTCTGTGACTAAATATTTAAAAATGTCTCGAATGGTACATACAATTGGACAAGTATTAATGAGGCTTTGTTGTTCAAGTAAAGCTTTACGACTTACTTTGTAGCGACGGGAGAGGACACGAATGTTTATTGGTCTATAAAGAAAAATAATATATATATATATATATATATATATATATATATATATATATATATATATATATATATATATATATATATATATATATATATATATATATATAGTCTGTGGGAGGAAAAGGATAGTAACTGACTCCTTTGCCCTGTGCCAGAGTGTAGTCGGGGGAGTCCTTTGAGATGTCCTGCAGGCATGTTGTTCATGAGCTTTCACTTCGAGATTTCCCTTTGAACTGTCGTGTTTTACCAGCTTAGAAGGTTACGGTTCGATTCCTCGTACATCAGACTTAAAAAGTTTGTTTATTTTAACGAGCTATGTGGTTTTATACTTATATATATATATATATATATATATATATAATATATTATATATATATAATATATATAATATATATATATATATATATATATATATATATATATATATATATATGAAAGGGTTCGAGACTGATCTGAATTGGAGGATGGTGAGTTATTCACTATTTACACTTACTACAGAATTACTCATCTGTAAATGAGTACATTAGTGGCGTGTTTTCTTATTCAGTGAAATTAGTAATATGCTTCCACGATTAGTGGATATACAACATAAACACACGCATATATATATATATATATATATATATATATATATATATATATATATATATATATATATATATATATATATATATATATATATATATATATATATATATATATATATTTCTTTTTTAAACAAAAAAAAATTTTTTCACTTATCTACAAGAAAAAATAAAAATATTGCCAAGTACTTTCGTGTTCTTAAACACTTTCTCAAAGTTCTCTTCAAGTTTTTATCTTACTTCTACAGCATTCATTAATAAAATCCTTTTGAATTCTATTAATATTGTAACTTCATACCAATTTTCATTATCAAATCCATTTATTTGTCGTAAATCTGTGGACTCAACAAACGTAATTTTAAGAGAAACTGAGATATGTAGCTAATGAATAAGTGATATTGCTAAATAATTTGAAGAAGTTTGTTGAAACAGAGAGACCATATAGACTCAATGAACATGATACAAATAGAGTAGACAGATATCTTGAATAAATCTTGTTAGTTATCCTTATCATAATTATTGTGAAAAATGGATAATAATAAGCATCCCATAGAGAGCAATACTATAATGATCTTTCTCTTCTCTCTGATTCTTGGTCTTCCTCTCTTCGGCTTTTCACTCAATCTTTTCCTATTTTAATGAGATGGTTATTCTGTTTATGTATTTCATATGACTATTACCTTTTTAACATTTATTTTCGAACAATCTGAGGATTTGTGTTCCGAAATGTGATTTTCATATTTCGTTTCCTTTTCTTGGAAGAAGATCATTTTGTTTTGATTAAAAAAGTACAGCTATATTAAGTAAGAATTTTAGTTTCTTAAATATACATTTTGTTTTTAAAACCCTATAACATTTGATATTTTTTTTGTTAACTCTTATAGAGGCCCCTGGGACATTAGTGCTTTCCAATGTAGTTTTATATATATAACATGACCCAAATGTAATTTGAGAACGTATGTTGGTTATTCCATATATATATATATATATATATATATATATATATATATATATATATATATATATATATATATATATATATATATATATATATATATATATATATATATATATATATATTAAGGAGAACTTACCTGGAAATTTGCCATTTTAAGAGACAATGAAAAGTAAAGTTCTTTTTATTTAAGAGAATTCCAAGACGGTGACTGACAGCGATGAAAAGGATTGAAATATAACGGTCTCGTCTCAATATTTTTCTTAAGTCTTTGCTTAAAAAAATATCATGAATATCATCATATTTTTCGTAGCTATGCTGAAAATTATTATTATTATTATTATTATTATTATTATTATTATTATTATTATTATTGTTATTTTTATAATAACAAAAACGAAAGTAAAATTTGTTTTGGAAATAGAAAAACTTCAAATTGTTTAAGTATTAGATTGTGAGCTAAAGAATAAGAGATATTGTTAAATAATTTGAAGATATTTGTGGAAATAGTGAGACCATATAGACTCAATGAATGTGATACAGATTAGAGTAGACATATATACAGAATAAAAAATAAAACAGTATTTATTAAAGGATCATAAAGTAAAGTTAGAGATGAGATTTAAGCTAATTTAAATACGTGATATAAATTTAATTTTAGGATAATTACAAATCAATATCTCTTTAAAAATTGTTTAAAAATCTTCTCAAAGACAAATTAACTTACCTCTGTAAACATAATATATCTAATGGATTCAAAAAGCTCAATACATTCTTCATATGACCATTTCGAATTCCTTCCCAGAGGTTCATCTGGAGAAAATAGTTTAATGGAGACTGCAGGATGATTTGGAAATTCTGTTTTTAAGTAAGATTGGACTTCATATGCCAGTTGATCTAGTTTATAAGATACCTGAAAATAAAGAACAAGTATTTTTAAAGTAAATAATGAAAAATAATAATTAATAAAACTTTTGTGAATAAATTCAAGGACATTTTATTCCAATTAAAATCTTTCTTACCTCTTCATACTCCTTTTCCAGAAAGTCTTGAGGACAAAACCCTTTGGCCAAATAATAAAGACCCTTCTCCATATTTTGTCTTTCAGGAGGGTACTTTAAAATTTCTTTTAATTCATTTGATACTTCATAATAATTAACTTGATAGAGAACATTCTGGGCATAGTACAATCTTGTTAAATCAGTTCCTCTAGAAATTATATATATATATATATATATATATATATATATATATATATATATATATATATATATATATATATATATATATATATATATATATATATATATATATATATATATATATATAATAAAAGTGTAAGAAAATAAAATGATAAAAGCTCACCAGCAACTCACGACGAAACACAATTAAACAAGAGAAAATGACTAATGGAAAAATCCTTAAAGTTAAAGAGATGTGAAATTGACAACAATCTACATATAGGAATATATATTAAACTCATGATCTATTTTTACAGCAATCCAACAGTCTTTTATATTTTGGGAATTAATTTCAAACTGTTTAGTATAAAAGCGCCTATGTTCAAGCTTACTTTTTCATTATATTGAAAATTTCAGAGTTGTAAATGACAAAGGACTTCACCAGTTTCTCTTTTAAAAAATAAAAATATCATTCTCCCTATACTAATAAACGTAGTATCCGTATTAAAATTTTTGTGATTAATTTCAAATCAGTGATGCTAATTGAACTACTCTTAGGTCACAATCATGTTCATGTTGACGTTATGTTCGAAAAGAAAATTTTATAGTCTTACCAACATAACATTAAGCAATCTCTACAAGAAACTATGTACATTGCATTAGTTGTTTTCTTTGTCTTCCTGAGCTCCTCTATGAAAAAAATAAATTTTCACTTTTGTTGTTTCTATCGAAAACTTATTTCCGGGAAATAAATGTTTCATTTGAAGTAGAGTTGTCACTGCAACATAACCTTTAAGAAAAGTTAACCCATTATGTTAATAATGTGGTGAGGATAAGCGGTAGGCAAGGAGGAATATGCTCGACATTCCAGAATGTTTCTAAGCATTGTAGAACTCCAG
>SEYY01024060.1:15000-33427 GCA_009176605.1 Armadillidium nasatum | reverse complement strand
GTTGATTAGCATGATTTTTCCATTAACGTAATGTCTACATACCTAAAAGGTCCTCCCAAGATTGGTCGTTTAAAAAAAAGGTAAAACCGGTTTAGGAACTGGCATGGAATACATTTTTTAATTGAATTTTCCAAACACCTGCATAACCTGCAGGTGTTACACTTTCTCCCTTATATATATATATATATAATTATATATATATATATATATATATATATATATATATATATATATATATATATATATATATATATTATATATATATAAGCAAGGTGGTTTTTAACAAACGTCTAGCACCATTTGATCGCGTTTTTTAACAAGCGAGCGCTTCAAACGTCTCTGTCTGTCTGTCACGCGATTAACAAGATTTCCGACGTAATTAAACATTAATTAATTAATTATTCAATTAATTAATTAATATTTAAGCGTAAAAATTTGGTCACGCGAATCTAAGAACACGGAAACGTTGGTAACCTTTGACCTTCGGTCAATCGAAATATTAACAAATGCGTTAGGCTTATTTACCAATAGTTTTCATGCCCTACTACTTATATATATATATATATATGTATATATACATATATACCAACACCATTCTCCTAGGATTCCGACCAACTCTCCTTCCAGAAAACAACTGATTAAATAAATAAATAGGATAAAATTTAAAAAAATAGTTTAAAATAAAATAAAAAAAGCAAAATAAAAATAAAAATGAAAGATATATATATATATATATATATATATATATATATATATTTATATATATATATATATATATATATATATATATATATATATATATATATATTATATATATATATATTATATATATATATATATATATATATATATATATATATATATATATATATATATATATATATATATATATATATATATATATATATATAGAGAGAGAGAGAGAGAGAGAGAGAAGAGAAAAAAAAAAAGAAAGAGAGAGAGAGAGAAAAAAATTTAAAGTAAAATCCAAGAGAGAGAGAGCTCTCGTCTTCATCTTTCCGATTCCATTATTGCAGATCTGGATAGAATTTCCCAGTGGGATTGTCTCAACTTTGTGACATTAAACGCTTTTAAAATTCTCAGCTTCTAGAAATCTCCCTTCTCAAAGACACCTTTTAATTTTATTTTTTCGATGGTTCTCCCATCTCTCTGTTACAATATAAACATTCTTGGCCTTCACATAAACAAAAAATGTCTTTTAAACCTCATATCACAATGGTTGCTAGGGCGGCCTCAGAGAAGCTTGGAGTTCTGTTTAGACATCGAGAATTTTTTCCTTCTTCGCAGTTACTCCAATTTATACAAGGGTTCATCCACCATTGTATGGAGTACTGCTCTCATATCTGGAATGGCTTTTTTCACCCGTCTTTTGTATAGGTTTATTCAAAGGCTAAAAGATTATAAACTGTTCCGCTCTATCTAATTCACTTGACTCTTTATCTTTGCGAGCGACTTTAGTGCCTTGTCTCTTATCTATTGGTACTACAGCGGCAAATTAACGAGGGAACTATCCACTATATACCTCCACCTTTACGTCGTCTCGCAGCACAAGGGATATATTGTTCGCGTAGCAATTTTAGTGGACAGAAGTAACTCCAGGCTTGTCAGCTGTGTGCCTTCTTCTTTCTTGCAACATCTGTTCTGTGGAGCTCTCTCCTGTCTTCTGTGTTTCCATCCGAATTTAATCTCAATTTTAAAGCCCCGTCTGCGCTCACCTAAGAAATTTTGTTAGGTGGGTCCTGCAGGGTCATTTTACATTCATTCTTCCATTGAATATCCCGTAGTGGTGGGTATATATATATATATATATATATATATATATATATATATATATATATATATATATATATATATATATATATATATATATATATATATATATATATATATATATATATATATATATATATATATATATATATATATATATGTCACAATGGAAGACACTCCATTGTTACGTTTTTGAACTTCGCACCCATTTAATAGTAATTTACGAATGAAAATTATAAAATTAATAATTCAACAGTTTTAAAATGCAGTGCGAATATATTAAGATCAGTTCGTTTAATAATAGAGGATAAGAAGAACAAAAGATATTTCATAGTTAACTCACGCGACACGTAAATTATAATAGTATCTTAGTTAAAGAAGTGAGATACTTAAGCGTGTGACCTTAATTAATCGGGGTCATTTCACATGATCGTAATCTAAGAGAGAGAACCCAGCAAAAGGGTTAAGATAATAAAGTATTAGGAGAAGTCAAATACCTCCTGAAGAATTATAAAGAGATAGGAGAAGTTAAATACCTCCTGAAAGATTAAGTATAAAAGGAGAAGTAGAATTCCTCCTAGAATAATAAATTGGAGAAGTAAAATTCCTCCGGAGAATAATAATAGGAGAAGTTGAATGCCTCCTGGGAAAAGTGATAGGAGAAGTAGAATACCTCCTGAAGAAGTTAAATAAATTGGAGAAGTAGAAACCCTCCAAAGGAATATAATAGGAGAAGTTGAATTCCTCCTGAATGAGAAAAATCAATATATAAGAGAAGTAGGATTCCTCTTGAAATAAAGTATTTGGATAAGCGAAGCGTGAGGCTTCTTTTAAGAAGATAAATATATTAAAGTTATTAATTCCTGTTATTGAAGATATTTTCTTTAAATCAATTAAAAGGAATATTATTTTTATTGAATATTTGTTAATTACCCCTAGACAGATTTTATAGATTTAACGAACTCCGGGCTCACAAGACAGACGTTAGTCCAACCCGGATTACGTCTTGTGACAATTGGGTTGCCTGTCCGGAATAGCCTCTTCCAGAAGCAAGGAAGAATTTGTCGCGAAATATATTCTTCTATAAAAAAAAAAATAATAATAATAATGAGTCTTGATGAACTGTTCCGACTATGCCTGGTATTAGGGCTAAAAGGAAGAGAAGCATTGGAATAAAAAAAAAAAAAAAAAAAAAAAAAAAAAAAAAAAAAAAAAAAAAGAAAAAAAAAAAAAAGAAAAAGAAAGAAAAGAAAAAAAAGAAAGAAAGAAAAAGAAAAAGAAAGAAAGAGAAATTGAAAGAGCGCATGAAATTAGAATAATGAAAATACGATTGGGAATTACCAGCAGATCCGATGAGAATATTGAAGAATTGCACAGCGAAAAGAACAAATCAGCGGGTGAAGAAAGAAATTTTGAAGAGAAAAAGAAATTAAAAAATGAACTAGCCGAATCAAAAGATGAAATAGCTGTTCTTCATTCCACTTCTAGAAGTGAATTGTCTCAACAAATAACTCCTAGTCGGGAATCTCTCATGAAAGAAGAGAATTCTTTTTCTCAACCTGAAATTTTTACTGAGAAGAAAACAACATTACCGCGAGATATGTCCATTCAGCCTGTATTTTCTGAGCAAGAAAAGAAAGAAGATGAAGCTTTTTCTTGTTCTAGTGAATTCGAGTATAGCGGAACTCAAATTTCAAATTGGGTAAGAATAGACACGCGAGGAACTGAAGAGACAGATTGCTATTTTGAAATAACTATTTCATCGGAAAAAGAATCACGAATGGAACGATCAAGAGTAGAAAAGCCAGAACTCGAATGCGAAAGAAGAGTTGAATCCATAACAAAGCTCAGAGGATTCTAAAATAATTAATGAGGATTTCGAAACCATTTCCTGTTTCGAATCTATTAGTAAACGATTTTGAAGAGCATGCTTCAATTGACAGTTCTGCAGCTGAAAAGGAGAAGATCGAAAATGTCACGGATGAAGATGTAATTAGTATAGAAAGGTAATTATGATTTACCTGTAGAAGAAAATTATAGTCACTCAATATCCTCTAAAGAAATAGATGACTTCAAAATTAGTCATGATCAAGAAACAGAGGAACAGGATTCGCTGGAAGACTCTAATATCGCCGTAATCCCAGAATCAACATTTCCAAAGTGAAGATGCGAAAGTAGAGCCTGATAGCTGTTTACATTTTTCTAGACCATCTTCGTCATGTTCTTCTTCGAGTTTCTCTAATAATATCGAAGAGAACGTAATAAAAATGAGGAAGAGAAGGAAAACGAATTATCATAAGAGAAATGAAAATGTTGTGGTTCAAGCCCTTGGAAATAATTGTCCTAAGAGGGTCAAATTTGCTGAAAACGGTTCTGCGTGTGATATCAGTTTCTCTTCCGAATTTAAAGAGACGGTTCGAGAAGCTAGTTCTAATAAGCAAGGCAAAGATGGTTCTGAAGGAGGCAAGGAACAGAAGGCGGCAACTTCGCAGATGACTAAAAACTCGAATATGTTGCTCAACGAATTTCGAAAAGGTGTGAAATACAAGATGTTTGAAGAATCAAGCGATCCGCAATCAAAAACTTTCAAATTCAGCGTTACTGTTAACGGGAAATGCTTTGAAGCAACAGGTAGCAAAAAAATATTGTCTAAGGCCGTTGCCACGAAGGAAGCCATGAGTAAGCTGTTTGATCTCGTTATCCTCTCCCACATGGATCTTTATTATATCCCGCTCACATTACACCCTAATTTGCATAGGCCGCAGAATCTAGCAGATAGAATTGCTAAGAGCGTATCTGAGAAGTTCATCTCTTTCACGTCTGGAGATCTAAATCTTGCTCACAGAAAAATCCTGATACGACAAATACGTCTATACAAATACAGAAGAAAAGGAAAAGTTAAAACAAGAAAGATACCAGGTAACTCGGAAAAGACCAAGGATTCAGAATTTTGAAATGAGCGACGGTTCCGAAAAAGTGCACAATCTACCGAATATTAATTAATATAATAGAAAGTTAATTTAAGAAATTTTCCGGAATTTCTTCTTAAGGGGGGACGTATGTAACAATGGAAGATACTCCATTGTTACGTTTTTGAACTTCGCACCCATTTAATAGTAATTTACGAATGAAAATTATAAAATTAATAATTCAACAGTTTAAAATGCAGTGCGAATATATTGAGATCAGTTCGTTTAATAATGGAAGATGAGAAGAACAAAAGATATTTCATAGATAATTCAACGCGACACGTAAATTATAACAGTATCTTAGTTAAAGAAGTGAGATATACTTAAGCGTGTTACCTTAATTAATCAGGGTCATTTCACATGATCGTAATCTAAGAGAGAGAACCCAGCAAAAAGGGTTAAGATAATAAAGTATTAGGAGAAGTCAAATACCTCCTGAAGAATTATAAAAGAGATAGGAGAAGTTAAATACCTCCTGAAAGATTAAGGGAGAAGTAGAATTCCTCCTAAGAAATAATAAATTGGAGAAGTAAAATTCCTCCGGAGAATAATAATAGGAGAAGTTGAATGCCTCCTGGGAAAAGTGATAGGAGAAGTAGAATACTTCCTGAAGAAATTGAATAAATTGGAGAAGTAGAAACCCTCCAAAGGAATATAATAGGAGAAGTTGAATTCCTCCTGAGTGAGAAAAGTAAATATATAAGAGAAGTAGGATTCCTCTTGAAACAAAGTATTTGGATAAGCGAAGCACGAGGCTTCTTTTAAGAAGATAAATATATTAAAGAGTTATTAATTCCTGTTATTGAAGATATTTTCTTTAAATCGATTAAAAGGAATATTATTTTATTGAATATTTGTTAATTACCCCTAGACAGATTTAATAGATTTAACGAACTCCGGGCTCACAAGACAGACGTTAGTCCACCCCGGATTACGTCTTGTGACAATATATATATATATATATATATATATATATATATATATATATATATATATATATATATATATATATATATATATATATATATATATATATATATATATATATATATATATATATATATATATATATATATATATATATATATATATATATATATATATATATATACATATATATATATATATATATATATATATATATATATATATATATATATATATATATATATATATATATATATAATATATATATATATATATATATATATATATATATATATATATATATATATATATATATATATATATATATATATATATATATATATATATATATATATATATATATATATATATATATATATATATATATTATATATATATATATATATATATATATATATATATATATATATATATATATATATATATATATATATATATATATATATATATATATATATATATATATATATATATATATATATATATATATATATATATATTATATATATATATATAATATATATATATATATATATATATATATATATATATATATATATATATATATATATATATATATATATATATATATATATATATATATATATATATATATATATATATATATATATATATATTATATATACGTGTGTGTGTGTAAAAGTGGTATGAACCCTCTAGGAGAGATATAAGAACCTTTAGGAGCTTAAGATCATAATCCCCATTCTTGTTAAGACATAAGAAGCAGCCAACTGCTCTACCGCACTGCCACAACGAAGAACCGTTGCACCGCTGCACCACAACACCTGCAGCACACACACAATAATTTCCTGTTCATATCTTGTGAAATATACATGTCCTAAAACATAGGATATTCGAATATCAATATTGCTTCTATTTACCATCATTAATATTCTTATCATCACCACTTTTTTCGACCTTTTTACTCGTCACACAACTGCATTTATACCCATCTCACACACACAAACATACTCGCACGTACAAACATTGAGACTTTTGATATTTTCGTAGAAACAGTTTTTATTTTGATTATCATTGCTCTCCTTCTGTTACCTTCTTCATTCCAATTACTATAATGCTTTCTTAATCATCTTTATTAGTTTTTCCTCACCATCTTTATTATTATTATTATTATTATTATTATTATTATTATTATTATTATTATTATTATTATTATTATTGTTTAAAAACCCTTTTAATTATAGATACAAAAAACATATGTGCTTATTTAATATGTTGGTTATATTTCTATTTAACATTTATTATTATTCTTCCTTTGCCACATTCTTTGATACTTTACTGGGTTCACGAATGCGATCATTCTTACCACACACATCCAGACAAACATATGCGCGCGTGTGCAATCACTTAAAATCATACATACAAACTTACTTCGGTTCAGTCTCATAACTATATTATTTTATTCTATTTGCAATTTTAATTATCCGTAATTTTAAGTATTATTATTATTATTATTATTATTATTATTATTATTATTATTATTATTATTATTATTATTATTATTATTAGTAGTAGTAGTAGTAGTAGTAGTAGTAGTAGTATTAGTATTATTATTATTATTATTATTTTTGTGCTAATCGTAATATGTTCAGAAGTAACATTTCATATCCTAATCTCTCTAGACAATTTACCTGTTATTTTCAAGGTGTTAGTCACAATATTAGCAGAACTACATTCGCCACGCCCTCTAGACAATTTAATTCCTCAATAGGATGTCAATAGTAGTAGTAGTGGTAGAGGCAGTATTTACTTAAAACATTAATATGTTTATTTATTTATTTTTTTTTATTCTCCTTCCTTGAAGGGTTCTGCTGTTAATTCTCCGTTGTCAAACCTTGACTGTAGGGAGTCATTTGCTTGTAGTTTCATTTTCCCCTTTCACTCCTTAACCACCTCCTAGGACCAATCTCAATATTCCTATGCTTTTCTTTACTACCATCTTTGTTAATTCGAGCGAGGTGATCGACACTGGTAGTCTATTAAAGATGTTCAATGAGGCTCTTTTTGGTCACGCCCATCGCTCCCACCACTATTGGGATTATTGAAATATTGTCAATATCCCACATTCTTCTTATTTCTTGTTTTAATCGGATGTATTTTATTTCTTTTTCTCTTTCATATGCCGCCAAGTTGTTATCGAACGGCACTCCCACCTCTATTATGTAACATTTACGTTCCGTTTTGTCATTTATAACTATGTCGGGTCTATTGTGTGCTACTCTGATGTCTGTTGGAATGGGGCAGTCATATAAGATCAGAGCCTGGTTGTTTTCAACTATTTCAGGAGGGTTATGTTTCCAGTAATTTTGGACTTTTGTTGTTATTTTGTATTTTCTGCACAGTTTGAAATGAATTATTTTGCATATAGTGTCGTGTCTGTCAGTATATGTACCTCTATTTAATAGAATTTCACATGCAGATAAAATGTGAGGCACTGTTTCTGGGCATGATTGGCATATTCTGCATGCATCGGAAATTTCTTCTCTTTCTATATGTTTTCTACGCCACCTCGTTCTTACTAATCCGTCTTGCGCTGCTCTTATCATTCTCTCTTCCTCTGCCTTGTAATCCTCCTTTACAGAATATCTCCACTGATTTTTCCTTATCTATGTAACATTCGTCAATTATTTCCTTATATTCTTTTGCTATTACTTGTTGTTTCCATTGATTTATATGCTTTGCCTTTCTTTTTTCTTCATATTTATCTTTAACAATTCTAATCTTTTCTTTCTGTGTTTTTTCTTCCCATCTTTCATTTCGTTCTACATTTATATCGTACATATTCAAGTAATCATCTTTCTTTTTAATTAATGAACTTATCGCTGGTTTTGCTCTTTCATGATCATATACCCACTGAAGATATTTATTTACTGTGTTTTCTAGGTATTGTCCCTAATCCAATTATTTCTCTTTTGTATATGCAGTCAATTTCCACCAACCCCATGCCTCCTTCTTTGCGTTCAGTATACATTCTTGATAGTATCTGTCCTCTATAAATCATTTTATGAGCATTCAACATTTTCCTTGTGGCAATGTCTAATTTGTTTAGGTCTTCTTGAAACCAGTCTATGATGCCACTACTATAAAGGATTACAGGTATGGCTAATGTTTTAATAGCTTCTACTTTATTCCTTGCATTTAACTCTGATCTCAATATTGCTTTTGTTCTTTTTAAGTATTCCTTTCCAAGTTTCTCCTTCAATTAATTTATGTTCAACCTTTTCTGATTCTTCTACTCCTAAATATTTATAAGTTTTTTCCTGTTCTAATTGCCTGATTGTGATCTCTTCTATTGTAATGTTTTCACTTTCTATTCTCCTTCCCTTCTTAAGTGTGAGGAATGCACACTTTTCCAATCCAAACTCCATACATATGTCTTTGGAAAACTTCTTTACAACTTCAATTTGTTTGGTAATTTCTTGCCTGTTTGGAGCGTATGACTTCAGATCATCCATATAAAATAGATGCAGAAATTATTTTGGCGCATTTCTCACTTCGTGGATTCACCCTGTATCCATTTTGCAAATTATTTATAAGATTGCTTAAGGGGTTGATGGCTAAGATGAAGAGCAATGGCGACAGCGAATCTCCTTGGAAGATCCCTCTTTTTATATTAATTTTATTAATTTCAATTACTCCTTTTTCATGCTTTAGTTTTAAATTGACCTTCCATTGCTTCATTCCTTCTTTCACAAAATTGACCATTTTATCAATTACTTTATAGATTTTCAACACCTCTAAAATCCAGCTATGTGGAACACTGTCATATGCTTTTTTATAATCGATCCAAGCCATGCTTAGGTGTTTCTGATTTTTCCAGCTGTTTTCTAGTATCATTTTGTTTATTAATAATTGATCTTTTGTACCCATACTATTTCTGATGCATCCTTTCTGTTCTTCATTTATGATATTGTTATTTTCTATGTGGCTATATATTCTGTTTGCTATTATTGCTGTTAGGGTCTTGTACATAGTAGGCAAACATGTAATGGGTCTATAGTTTGATGAGTTTTTGGTTTCTCTAGATTTTGGTATGAGGTTGCTGTCTCCTATGGTCATCCATTCTGGCATTACCTCCCCTTCTTAAAGTAATTTGCTTAGGCATTTTGTAAGGGGACCCATAAGTACTGTGACCTTCTTCAACCATATGTTCTGAACCTTATCAGGTCCAGGAGCTTTCCAATTGTTAAGTTTCATGAGTACTTCTTTTACTTCTTTCTGACTTATTTCTCTACATTCCATTTCATTGATGTTATTTACTTGAGGACTATTTATTATCTGTTCTTTCCATTCTGTTACCCTGTTGTGCCGTTTCTCTTTTTCATAGATGTTCTTCCAAAACCTCTCTATCTCTTCCTTTTTTGGAATTTCATTGACTTTAATTTCATCATTTATCAGTTGTCTGTACAATCTTCCTGGATCTTGTTTGAACATTCGGTTTTGTTCTTTCTCTTTTTCATTTCGTTCATATCTTTTTAATCTTTTACTTTTTGCCATTAGACTTAATTTTCTTCTAGCGATCGCATGGACCAATTTATTGCCTTGTCTGACTCTTTCTCTTCTTATTATATTTTGTACTTGTCTTATTACTCTTTCTGATCTTAATTTATTCTGTTGAAACGACGTTAGGATGGAGATCTCCTTTCTTATTTTTAATACTTCTTTTTCCAATCTAAACTTCCAGGGTTTGCATTTTTTCTTTCTTGTCCCTCCTGTCTCCTTCATGACTCCAACTCCCATGATATCTGCTATTGCCCTTCCAACTGCGTAATATAGTCTGTTGAGTTCTGTAATATCGCAATCGGTTGGTAACATTCTTGGTAGAACTCTGTTGGCTATTCCAATCTGCTTATTCATTTGAAAGTAATTATTTATTTTATTTATTCTTAATCTTTTACCCATTCCCTCATTTAAATCAATTTCTCTGTAGTGGGCTATTTTCTGTAACATCCCTTCGAGCTCTTCTCTTGTGTACTGGGATTGTTCATTTATCCTTTCATTCCCTCTGATTTCATCGCTGTAGCTTTGCTCCATGTTTAAAGATTCCTGTGTTGAATCATTAAGTTCACTTACTGAGCTCTCATCATTACCCAGTTCCATAAGTTCATCCTCTGGTTTCTCTGTTATCCATACTCTAACTTCACTTACTGTTTCTGTTTCTTCTCCATCCTCCTCATCCTTTTCCGATGACGGAGAGTTACAAGCAGAATATTTCTCCTTAACTTCATTTCTCTCCTCATTGCGTTTTCTGTTTTTGTTTGTCTTTGTTGTTTGTTCTTTCTTTTTCCTGTTTCCTTGGTACAATTCTTCTCTGTTTTCTTGTATCATCTGTATGATTTCAGGTGTTATTTGGAGCTCAGTTTCCATTATTTCTCTTGCATGTTCTTTAATTTTTATTAAATCTTCATTTGTTGGAAGTGTGGCTTTCTTTTTCTTATTCCCTTCTATTTTTCTCTCCTTATTGTAGTTTAAGATAGCTTGTTTTTGGTTAATCATTCTTTTCCTATCTATCTGGTTATACCTTTGCTTGAACCTATATTCCATGAAATCGTTTGAACTGATTACTTTGTCTTTGACTATATATTCCCAGAATTCAGTTTTCTCTTTTTTTTCAGGGATGAGTTCTCCAATATAATGACACTCCATTAAATATTTATTTTTATCTGATGTCCACATCCAGTTATTATCAGTGGGTGGGTTGTGTGCTCTTCTGTCATGTTTGTCATCCTAATGTATTCCTCAACTTCCTCTTCAATCTGTTTCTTTCGATTTTCTGTTATGGTAGTTTTGCCATTTCGTATGTTGGTTGGTATTCTTAAGAGCCTCTTATCTGGGATCTTTACAAGTTTTTCTTTCTCCATTATATTTCTTTGTATCAGCATCGCTCTGGTCCTTTTACCAGTGTCTTTTTTGGGAAAATTCTTGTGTCTACCGAATGTTACACTCCAATATATTTCTTCTTTTTCTTCCACTAAATACGTCAGTTTCTCCATACCCCTACGGTTGTAGGGATCATGTTTTTTAATAGTTTCTTTTTTTGAGAAGTCGGAAAGTGCCTGTGGCTCCTCTAACGACTCCTCCAGTGGAAGTTGGACCTTTTGTTCTTGGCCCTTAACCCTGCTCGGGTTCGTGCTGTGCTTACGTGAGATAGAGTGATTTGCTCATTAGAGCTCCGTCCCACCTCACCTCTCTCTCTCTCTCAATGAGGATGGGCCGGGGCTAGGGCTTCCGATCTCCTGGCAATTGTTTTTCTTATTTCTTCTTTCCATGGATAAATCCAGTTTTGTATACTTCCTCGCCCCAAAACAATTGCATATGGGGTGGTCTTTCCACTTCCAGTGTTGTTAGTCGAACAACCACCCTCAACATCTCATGTTTCGGGGAGCTCCCCCACCATCGACAAGGTGAACACATACTCCGATGGAGTTTATGTATATGTATACATTCTCATAGTACAATATCTTGTTTCTCTCAGAATCACCATCATTCACATACACATAAAAACACAATTCTCTCACAAATGCAAACAAGCAAACAACATTCCTTTAAAGTTACTTGCTCTTTCTCTCGCATCACTTCTAAGTCTTGGTGTTCATTATCCCTTCAGCATAGCTTTTACTTAATATTTATTATTCACGTGCGCACACACATACTCTTACGTAAGTATTCGATAGACATATATTCTCTTATACTTCCATCCTGGCTAAGACTTCCTCTTTAGGAATAAATTTGTAATCGTCATACTCAACTTAATAAAAGACAATCAAACATGAATATATTTTTGCTCTCATCGTATATTTGTTTGAAAATTTAAGAAAAATGATTTAATTTAGAAAAAAAATAACAATACTGATTTTCTCATTTTTAAATAAATTAAGAAATTTTGAAGAATAAATACTTTTTTTCACTGAATATTGTAAACATAGTGTACTAAATATTACTTAAAAATTATAAATTAAAATTTCAAAAACAATTCATTTACATATAAAAATATGTATTTTTGTATCCGAAATAGTCGGCGCATAGGGCGTTGTGCGGAGGGGTGCGGTCCTGTGCGGTGCAGTGCTGCTCGGTGCGGTGTGGTGCGGTGTGTTCTCTGGTGTGCACTGCACTTCATTGCTGTATCCCACCATAAACGTCTGTTACGTCAGATATATATATATATATATATATATATATATATATATATATATATATATATATATATATATATATATATATATATATATATATATATATATATATATATATATATATATATATATATATATATATATATATATATATATATATATATATATATATATATATATATATATATATATATATATATATATATATATATATATATATATATATATATATATATATATATATATATATATATATATATATATATATATATATATATATATATATATATATATATATATATATATATATATATATATATATATATATATATATATACCAGTTAAAGTTACTATCTTTATTCCACCCTCCTCGCTTTCCCTCGAAATTTCTTCTACAGAGAAATGAAAAGAGTGTGTAGAAAGACGTGTCGTATAGCCTATTTCATTGGAGGAGGTATGCGACTGGAATGATCAAAAGATCAGTGCTGGTTGTAGTGAGAGATAGTATGCATAGTAGATCAGAAATTGGAAGTGCAGAAAGAGATTGGAGAGGAGTAGCGTGAACGAAGGAACTGATAAGACGAAAATACTTGGGCTTCATCATTTCTAAAGCATAATAAATGGAATAATCCCAGTTGTAGAAAACGTACTTCATACAGAGAAAACAACACACATATGAAAAGTATGCAAATTTTGAAAGTGTTAAAGAACACTCAACCTCATAGAAGCTTGTTTTCAACAAGAAGTATTGTGATCCTTCAAAGAATGATTAGGAGAATAAAAAATAGCGAAATTATTAAGGACAAACGAAGGTTTGAATGGCGATGTCAGAATTGCATTGAACGTTGTATCGAGTAGAAAGACGGAGGAACAGAATTTTTTCGACATTGAAAATTTCCCTTCTGCGAGAAAGACCAGATGTTGACTACACCACAGTCACTCTACTAACGTTAATTAATTGATATTGATTAAACTATATATATATATATATATATATATATATATATATATATATATATATATATATATATATATATATATATATATATATATATATATATATATATATATATATATATATATATATAAAGGGTGGTTAAATTTATGGGCCGACGTTGAATGTGAACCACACCTAAACGTCAAGTTTTTTACTGCATTTCATTTGACTTTTTTCAATTTCAGACTTACTCAATTTGAACCATGGAAAGATACACAATGGAGCAACGTGTTAAAGTTATTCAGGCTTATTATGAAAATGGTCGTTCAAATCAAAATGCATATCTTGCACTTCGTGATTTTTTTGGTCAATTTAATCGTCCAAATGTGCGTACAATCGGAAAAATCGTGAAAAAATTTGAGCAAACCGGGTCTGTAGGAGATTTGAAAAGACCAGTGCATGCTCGTACAGCTCGTACTGCAGAAAATATTGCTGCTTTTCGCGATAGTGTGGCTGAGGAGCCATCCACTTCAACTCGTCGTCGTGCCCAACAATTGCACCTCTCACGCTCGTCGTTGATGAACATTATGCATAAAGACTTGCATTTCAAACGCTTACAAGGTGCAATTGACTCAAGACTAAAGACTCTTGACCATACAAAACGTCGTCAATGGTCAGAATGGTGGCAAGAAATGGCAACAGTGGATGATCAATTTTCGAGGAAAATCATCTTCAGTGATGAGGCAAATTTTCACCTCAGTGGATTCGTCAATAAGCAGAATTGCCGCATTTGGGCGAATGCTAATCCAAGAGTGATTGTCGAAAAACCAATGCACCCACAAAGAGTGACTGTTTGGTGTGGTTTATGGGCTGGCGGCATCATCGGGCCGTATTTTTTTCCAAAATGAGGCCGGTCAGGCAGTTACTGTGAATGGTGTTCGCTATCGTGAGATGATAACGAACTTTTTATGGCACGAATTGGAAGGTATGGATTTGCAGACGATATGTGGTTTCAACAGGACGGTGCCACTTGCCACACAGCTAACGAAACAATGGCTATTTTGCGCGACAAATTCAATGGCCGTGTTATCTCACGTGGTGGCGATGTCAATTGGCCGCCAAGATCATGTGATTTGACACCGTTGGACTTCTTTCTTTGGGGTTATTTGAAAGAAAAGGTGTACGTCGATAAGCCAGCAACAATTCAAGAGCTAAAGGATGAGATAATTCGGCACATTAACGGCATAGAACCCCAATTATGCCTCAGCGTCATCGAAAATTTGGACCATCGGATGGAGGTGTGTCGCCGAGGTCGCGGCGGCCATTTGGCCGATATTTTGTTCCATACATAATTGAACCATAGCATATTAATCATTAATAAAAAGAAATGACAATAAATTCCTAAGTAATTTGTGTTTTATTCAAAATCAACATGGCCTATTAAAATTTAACCACCCTTTATATGTATATATATATATATATATATATATATATATATATATATATATAATATATATATATATATATATATATATATATATATATATATATATATATATATATATATATATATATATATATATATATATATCAGTGATGGGCGAATCTGAATGAATCCGGATTCGAAGGTTTTTCGCCTATTCGGATTCGGATTCGGATTCGGATTAAGATTGTAGAATTAAAAATTTGCTGAATTCGGATTCGAAAAATTCAAATTCAAATTCAAATTCAAATTTATCTGGACTCGGATTAGAATTCAAATCCTTTCATTTATAGTAACATCAAAATTTGAGGGATAATTTATCATCTACTGATAAAAATTTTTGTCATCTTAACAAAACCAGCTCTAATAACTTCTGTAGAATGAAATGAAAAACCTTTTTTTTTAAAAAGTTTCTTTATTTATTTTAAAAAATCTGTATTGTTATTTATTCATCTTTAAACAAACTTTTTTCATTTATATTTTGAAAGAAATAAACGATGTACGCAAAAATATATTTATGTTTGTTTGTCTTTTATTCAGTTGAGTATGACGATTACGAGTTTATTTCTAAATGGTGTGATCAAGTTGCAAAGATACCTGATTCTGCAGAGTAAATGAGCTTATGGAATGTATGTTTGTGTTTGAGAGAGAGTGTAAGTTCTAGACAGGGTGGAGGTATTAGAGATTGCAGGTCTTTCGTATACTTATGTATGAGTATGGTGTGTGTGCGTGAATAATATTAAATGAAAACAAAGCTGAAATGGATATTTTTATAAATATAGAAAAAATTGACATATTTAAAAATTTTGTCCATCGAATTAGATTTTATACTAAATGTAATAGACTAACAAGTGGTTCAAGAGAATGAGTAAGAAATGTTATAGGAATGTTGTTTATTTGTTTGAGTTTGAGAGAGAGGTGCGTTTTTATGTTTATGTGAATATTGGTGATTCAAAGAGAAACAAGGTTTTGTGCTATGGTAAACATACTGATGTTTTAATTTAAGTAAATACTACTACTACTACTACTACTACTACTACTACTATTACTATTGACATTGTATTGATTAATTAAATTATCATATTGTGACTAACCCCTTGAAAATAACAAGTAAATTGTCTAGAGAGCTTATAATATGAAATGTTACTTCTGAACCTTTTACGATTAACATAATAATAATAATAATAATAATAATAATAATAATAATAATAATAATAATAATAATAATAATAATAATAATAATAATAATAAATAATAATAATAATAATAATAATAATAATAATAATAATAATAATAATATAATAATAATAATAATAATAATAATAATAATAATAATAATAATAATAAATAATAATAATAATAATAATAATAATAATAATAATAATAATATAATAATAATAATAATAATAATAATAATAATAATAATAATAATAATAATAATAATAATAATAATAATAATAATAATAATAAATAATAATAATAATATATAATAATAATAATAATAATAATAATAATAATATTATAATAATATATTATTATTATTATTATTATTATTATATATTATTATTATTATTATTATTATTATTATTATTATTATTATTATTATTATTATTATTATTATTATTATTATTATTATTATTATTATTATTATTATTATAGAATATGAGGCGAAAGAGCATTGATAATTAAAATTGTAAACTGAGTAATATAATATGCGAATGAGAGTGAACCGAAGTAAGTTTGTAAGTATTTGTTATTGTGGTTGTGCGATCGCGTGAGCGTATGTGTGCTTGGATGTGTGTGGCAGTCATAACAGCTTTTGTGAGCCAAGTAAAATAGGAAAGAATTTGATAAAGAAAGAATAATAAAAGATGGTAAAGAGAAATAGGTTGATATATTAAGAAAGCCCTTATGTTTTTTTTTTTAACTTACTCGTATATTTCAGATTCGTTTATATAATAATAATAATAATAATAATAAATAATAATAATAATAATAATAATAATAATAATAATAATAATAATAATAATAATATTTGAGAAAATATTTCAATTTTTGTCTATCGAATTAGATTTGATACTAAATTATAGGTAATTCCTGTTCGCTGGACAAAAATTTTCACTCGGTTTTTTCTCTATCAGTTCTTGACTTTGCTTAATTAACATCCTTCTTTCTTTATCGTATTTGTGAAAAGTTTTTTTCTCAATACTCTCAAAGTCTCTTCGCAGTTGCACATATGCAAATAGCTTATTATCTAGATATTTGTACCTATTGTTATAGAATTATGTTTGTTTTTATAGGTAATTGCATAAAATAATTTTACTTAAATCTTTTTTAACCATTTTAAAATAATTAATTAAAGTAAGCTCTTACTCTCTCAGGATTCTAGAATTTTATAGGGCGTTCCTGTATTATACAGAACATTATGGGACAGCAGAACATTATTTCAAACAAATCAAGCTATCACTAACTTCAGATACTGTAGAAGAAAAAAAAATGAAATTAATCCACCATAAGTGAGAAGAGATAATATCATATTTCCTATTCTGCATATCAAGCTAGTCCTCAATAAACAGTATGTAAAAGCTTTAGATACGAACAGCGAGTGTTTTAAATACTTAATTTCCAAATTTCCAAGTTGAAGCTATGAAAAAATCATAACGGGAATTTCCGTCGGCCTACAAATATGAACTCTAATAATAGGCAGCAGTTTCCCTAATGGACGCGAGAAAATTGGCTTGGTACAAAACTTTTCAGGTAATTGAAGATCAGATAGCTACGAAGAAAACATAAAAAGGACATCTAAGAGATTATAAAGAGTTAAGGTTGTAATAATCTTCTTCCATTTCTTAAAGTCCGAGGAAGAATTCATCTCCTGTGAGTGGGATCTTTCGAGGAGGTCTTTGGGTTTCCGTTCCCACGGCGGATAACGCTATTGGGACGCTGGCAGGGACAGGTCTATTGCAGATGCCAGATATTATTTTTTTGCCGCAGTGAAAGTATCAAATCTATCGTTATTAAATAATTATCCTCAAGTTTTAACTGTTTGTATTCATAAAACTTTAAAAAATTACGTAACAGAAGAGTTACTATTTTTGGTTCTCATTTGAAAAATATTGAGAAT
>SEYY01024060.1:7500-12500 GCA_009176605.1 Armadillidium nasatum | reverse complement strand
ATATATATATATATATATATATGAACGGGTGTGACGCAGCAATTCGACATGCAAAAAGAGACTGGAGAGAATTAGTGAGAACTGGAGAGTTGACAAGACGAAAAGCCCTAAGACTCCACCTTTTCTAATAGAGCTCTATGAGTGGAACCACCCTAGATGTGGGAGACTTACCATATAGGGGCGAATAGTACCCCTATACAGAGCCAACAACTAGGGAGGAGTGGAGAAATGCTGTAGGTGCCACAGAACACCCAATCTCTTAGAAGTTTGTTTAAAAAAAAGAAATAATGTGATATTTCGAAGAAAGATCTCGAGAAAAATAAACACCAAAAATATTAAGGAGCTATGAAGGTTTGATTTGTATGTTTTTGTAGACAATATCATAGTTGTGTGGAAGATTTGTCGAGTAGAAAGATGGAGGAATTGAGTTTTTGAGGCATTTGAAATGTAAGAGTTCAGAGGTTTGTTGCCCCAAGGCCACCCTCCTTGCGTCTATAAATTGTTGTTGGGAGGGGCTCCTTTCAAAATGAAAAGAGTAATGAAGGGTGGAGTTATCAGCATAGGAGTAGATAAGAGATGAAGTAATAGAGAGAATATTATTAATGGAAAACAGAAAAGTGTTGGGGAAAGTACAGATTCTTAAAGAACACCACTATTAATAGATTTATAGGATGAATGGTGACCGTCTACAACTGCTGCTATAGAACGACCAGAAAGGAAATCAGAGAGAAGGCCACAGAGAGAAGGATAGATTCCGAAAGAGAGATGTTTGGAAATCAAAGCTTTGTGCCAGACTCTATCGAAGGCTTTCGATATGTCCAGCGCGACAGCAAAACATTCACCGAAATGCCGAAGAGCGGAGGACCAAGAGTCAGAGAGAAAGGAAAGAAGATCACCAGTAGAGCGTTTCTTACGAAAGCCATACTGACGATCTTAGATAGGATTAGAAGAATTGAGATGTTTCCAAATCTTCCTGTTAAGGATATATTCGAAAACTTTAGAGAGAACAGAGGTTAAGAAATTTGGACTGTAGTTAGAGGGTTGAGATGGGTTCTCCTTCTTCGCCACAGGCTGAATGAGAGCACGTTTTCAGCAAAAAGGGAAGGTTGAAGAAGAAAGACAAAAACGAAATAGTTTAAAAGGCAGGGTGCAAGCTCAGAAGCACAAGTTTTTAAGTCCCACAGGAGGAATACCATCAGGGCCGTACGCTTTCTAAGTGTTAAGCTCAGAGAGATCAAAAATGACATCTTTAGAGGAAATTCTAATTCTAGGCAAAAATGAGTTGGAGGTAGTTGAAAGAGCAGGAACAGCTCCTGAATCGTCTAAGGATTAATTTCAGACAAAAGTTTGAGCGAAGAGTTCAGCTTTAGAGGAAGGTAAAATGGCAGTTGAACCGTCAGAAGATATTAGAGGTGGGAAAGAGGAAGAAGCAAAGTTAGAGTTGATATTTTTTGCAAAATGCCAGAAAGAGCGAGAGAAAGAAGAACCAGAAAGGTTACTGCATTTGCGGCGGAGAAAATTGTTTTTGGTATCTCGAAGAAAAGATTTTGCACGATTCCGGGATGAAATATAAGTTTTGTGAGTTTCTGTAGTTTGAAGACGACGGTAATAACTGAAGGCAGCAGAAAATCAATTAGCCCGGTATTAAGAAAAAAAAGTAGAAGGTAAAAAACAGTATGTAAAAACAAAACCCTTGAGCAGAAACAAATAGTTTTTATATTTCATCCCCACCTCAAGAGTTTAGGGGAATAGGAGATAAAGCTCTCTTAAATATACTTTTTATGCCATGCATTTTTATTTTTGGTGTACTTTTTTTTCACCAGAGATTCATTTGGACCTACTTAATTCATTTGTGTTTATTGTAATCTTTGTTTAGAGATGTTATACTTTAAAAGATATTCATACCCTACCAGGGTTTTTTATTTAGTTCATAGTAAAAATAAATATCTTTAAACTATAACATCTGCAAACGAAATTTAAGATCGTAATAAAGACCGGTATCGCAAAATGAATAAATAAATAAATTAAAATTATATATAAAATAAAACTAAAACTAAAATATCCCTTGACTTGTGAGTGGTGATGGAAAACAAAAACTATTTATGAACTCATGAGTCGTGGGTATTTTTTCTCTAACGGGATTCATTAAGAGTTCCTTAATTGATTTACGTTTAAATTTCGTTCGTAGATATTAAAGTATAAAAGATATTCATTATCCTAACATGAACTAAACATTTACCCTACGAGGACCAGGAAATTTACCCTACATATATATATATATATATATATATATATATATATATATATATATATATATATATATATATATATATATATATATATATATATATATATATATATATATATATATATATATAATAATAATAAAGCTAATAAGAAAATTGTGACAAATTAAAATTCTATAATACAAGGGGACAATGCCCCCGCACAGAAAAATTTTCTAGTTACTCCGATGATAGTTCCTGAAGGCATCATACCTGCGGTTGGATAGACCAAGAACAAGCAGAGTTAAACCAAGGTTTGCAAGGTTTAGTAAGGATAGAATATGGAGTGTTCACCTCCATACTGAAAGAATCACCTCGGTTATGCGCTCTGCACACTCCAAAGGACCTTTTCCACGAAACCAATAATTATTTCATGGGAAATTAGAAACGTTAAACCCCAAGTCAAAACAGTTAGTGGCGACAAAATGTCAAAAAAGTCTCGTCGCCAATGGCTGGGGTCATTTTTGCTAAAGACTTGAAGAGTCACTGCAAGATACGTAGGAAAGGAAAGAGTTTAATAGTATAAGGAGAAGGATTAGAAGTTAGGAAAATATCAGGTATGTTTAGTTCATTACCAAGGTGGTCAGGGATACGCGTAGAGAGATACACCAACTGCTAAAGGTTATTCTTGATAGAAAATTGATAGGCGATTCATCAGCTGGATCATGAGGACTAAATGAAAAGCATTAAAATTACCCAGAATGATGATTTCGAAGAAAGGAGAAGAAGAAAGAATGAGTTCTATTTTGGAGTTAAGATAGTCGAAGAATTTTGGATAGTCTGTAGAGTTAGGAGATAAGTAGAAAAAACAAATGAATTTAGTAGTAGAGATGCAGGAATGTTTAAGCCAAAAATAGATAATTCTGAAGACTTTAAATTACAGATACGAGTACCGATAGAGGATAGAGACAGTAGGAGGAAACAGAGTAGGGTTTGCTGTTAGAGCACTCAAACACCTGATTTTCAATTAAGATAAAAGGATGAGGTCTAGAAGAAGAGAGGTGGTGTTTGAAAAAGTGGATATTAGACAAAAGACGGCGAATGTTGCAGAAATTAATAAAACAGAAGAACGTGCACCGGGTCAGTCGGCTTCAAGGTCTTGGTGGCATCAATCCCATCTCCGAAAGACACCAACTCCAAAATGGTGAAGGGGGAACTTTAGGATGATATTTTGAAGCCCCTCCAAGCTTCTCCAAGGCAATTATAATTTATGACATTTTAAGTATTTTAATAGGTAATGTATGTTTAAGCGCTTGTAAATTTGAAGTGTACATGAGAAGAAAGTGGAAGGTTGTGGGAGGATAGGCATTCCAATATGAGTCAAGGATGCTCTAAAGACCCTCTAAGAAGGTGAAAAGCTAAAAGGAACGAACCAATATATATATATATATATATATATATATATATATATATATATATATATATATATATATATATATATATATATATATATATATATATATATATATATATATATATATATATATATGGACCGTTTATTTTGAAAGTGGTGTAAGTCCATTTTCTTTTGTTTCGAGAAAATTAAAGGTTACTATATTTGTTGATTGGCATTGTTTCTATTGTTTTATCAACATTTAATTTGTTTATATAAATTTGTTTTTGGCTAATTAGACTACGATAACACATATTTATGTGCTGTAAATGGACTTACACCACTTTCAAAATTAGACAATTGTAAAAATCGTTTAATTTCAATTTTGGAAAATCAAATATCGCTTAAAATATACTTCATTTTAATATAATTTTGTTTACAAATACGCATAACAACACATAAAATTTTATTTTAGACGGCAATTACATTGTCATTACAAGATACTGATTACAAGAATTTACTTATTCTCTGCATGTGGTAGTGTTTCAAAATATGCATGATGCACCGGAGGTATATAGGGTAGTAGCTGCTTCATGTCTTTATATTTTTCGTACGTAATAGGTCTGGCATTTTGGTACAAAGGCTCCAGGGCGATTTTTTTCAAATTTTAACGGTCTTCCAGGACGTAGAGGTAATAAATTGATAATTTTAAATTCTGCGTCCGTCATCGTTGTTTTATAAAAAATGGTATATGGTGCAATTTTGAGGAACCTCAACCAACATATTTGCAACCAATTGACCTGTTCCCCATTAGTATTTTTTTTTATCTGTTTTTTAATTGCATTTTGGAGATTTTTTGTTGAAATGAAATTCTCCCGTTTCATTTCATATAAAATGAATTTATCCTGTTTTCTACATTGGGCTTTTACATTATAGTAATCTTGTAGTGTGTACACAAAATTCATTTTTCTCATTTCATGCCAGCTAGTTCGGAAGGTATGAATGCCCCGAAGTATAAATGAAAAATAACAAAACACTGATCGGCATCCATCTGCTACGCCACCTACCTCTGTCAATTGGACTTACACCACTTTAATAATCGATGATTATGCAATTTCATTTAACCGACCGATTTTAAGTTGTACAAAACATGGGATTTTTTTGAGAAATTAAACATGGACTAGTTATATATAAAAAATTACATTAAATTAAGCATGAATTACGTGATAGCTCATTTTTCTCAAAAATGGACTTACACCACTTTCAAAATAAACGGTCCATATATATATATATATATATATATATATATATATATATATATATATATATATATATATATATATATATATATATATATATATATATATATATATATATATATA
>SEYY01024060.1:0-5000 GCA_009176605.1 Armadillidium nasatum | reverse complement strand
ATATATATATATATATATATATATATATATATATATATATATATATATATATATATATATTAATATATATATATATTATATATATATATATATATATATATATATATATATATATATATATATATATATATATATATATATATATATATATATATATATTATATATGTATATATATATATGGGAAAAGAAAAGAATGAAGCATCAGATGGGACATTGAGAAGATAAGATAAGGGAAGGGAAGGCAAGGCAAGGCAAGGCAAGGCAAGGCAAGGGATAAAGCAACATGGTTGGATCATGACAAGAGAGTCAAAAGCAAGACCGACCGAGCTATCATTCCAGCCCTATAATTATTGTTTGCAACTTGTAACAACCCCAGGATCAGCATGGGAAAATACAGCTCTGAGTAAAATGATTCTCTTGAAAGTTCTTTCAAAAAGTGTTTAGAGGTTAAATGTAGAAGGTGCTAGTCCCACTGAACGGGTGAAAACTCTACCTGGCACTTTCTGATAGATAAAACTCATGGCCTTGCACTGAAACCAACGAGTCGAAGAGTGTTATCATTTAGAGTACTCTAGGAGAGCGAGTTTTAAGAGCAGATGGCGAAATATGCTTCTCCCACTGACAGGGTAAAAATCCTTCCAGGGGAATGATATATACTATATATATATATATATTATATACTATATATATTATATATATATATATATATATATATATATATATATATATATATATATATATATATATATATATATATATATATATATATATATATATATATATATATATATATATATATATATATATATATATATATATATATATATATATATATATATATATATATATATATATATATATATATATATATATATATATATATATATATATATATATATATATATATATATATATATATATATATATATATATATATATATATATATATATATATATATATATATATATATATATATATATATATATATATATATATATATATATATATATATATATAATAGTCCAGAAACTAATCTTCCAAATTAAAGTCATTTAAAGAAATAAAAGTTAGATCAACATAGGTTGGAATCGGAAAATTTGGAGTTATGACTTTTGACTACAAAAATTTATGGAAAATATGAGCGTTCGTCACAAAATTTAAAGCGATCGCTAAGCAGCATTAGTCAAAGTTAATTTAATTTGTATGTGAACACAAGAATAAGGAGTAGACTTTGAATATGGTTGCTAAGCAGTGTTAGTCATTGTTACAATAATTTGTTGAAAATTGTGGCTAGTTTGCATATGCCTTAGACGTTTGCAAATGAAGAATATGCAGATATACATTACATTTAAGACTTTTGTTATTGTAACGCAAGAGCTTCCATGCTGAAATATCAAGGACGTTTCAAATAATGCTATCCACTACCAAATGGAGAGGTTTATCAATACGCACAAAAAACTTCTTGAAGCTGAATAGTTTCAACAACATTCAGAAGGGGTGCCTGGTCGACTAGATTACGTAGATGATATCCTTCAGATGGTGCAACGTACTTCCAGTCTTGCACCCGCATAATTTCTTCGCGTTTTCTAACCTTACACTACTGTGTGGTGAACATTGTACGATTACGGTTTATATCCGTACAATGCACAAAGAATTCAACATCTTTAACAGGACGACTACGGCCAACGAGAAAATTTTTGCAGATGAATTATTGCTAATCCCGAATATCCGAAACTCATTTTATTCATAGATGAGTAAACCTTTACTCCTGACGGTATTAATAATAATAGAAATAATCATGTAGGGGCTCGCAATATTCCTCATGCTACGATTGAAAACAATTTTCTATACAAATTTTCTGTGAACGTGTGGTGTGGTATAATTGGAAATTAGCTTATTAGCCCACATATGTTAAATTGTAGTCTAAGGGGGAAGCGTATCGGAACCTTCTATAAGACAAACAACCAATTTTTTTGGAGGATGTTCCTATGACAATTCCAATTGCCTTGAAACTGCAACACGACGGAGCACCTTCACATCCACACCGCATAGTGTTTGAGTATCTTCATCAAACACATCCAATCCGCTGGATAGGCTGAAGAGAACCAAATGCTTGGCATGCACGATCTTCTAACCTAACTCTACTAAATTATTACCTTTGGGGACAAATGAAAGCGCTTGTCAATGCAGTAATGGTTAGTAATCGTAACAAATTAATGCTGAGAATAATTTATTGCTGCAGATGAAATTCTTCTAAATCCTCAAATACTGGAGAATGCGTCAAACTCCAGAGCTAATGGCACACAATGGTTTATTCAGCCATGTGTGATCATTATGAACGTGTAATGTAGCTTCGCTATGTATTACTCTTCATACTATAATTGTTGTGAAATAAAAAGCATTCTTCGGATATTCTCATGTTACCTCATAAACCTTAACTCACTACCTCTCCCAAATTAGACCAATGTTGATATAGCCTTTCTCCTTAACGCCACCAATATTTCTCACACATCTACTAATATCTTCATCCAGTTTTCTTCAATCTGTGTCTTATCTTTAGAGTGCCTCATTTCATATTTTCCATAATTTCTTTGATAAGCGAGAACTTTTTAAAAATATTTTTAAACTATAGGATTTTAATTTTTATTTATTTCAAGCTATAAAGTTTCTAATTCTTATTTTCAGCTAAAAACTTTTCATTTATTTTTCTTTAATATTTCTTATAAAATTTTAAAAACTACTTAAAAAGGAATTTATTTATTAAAATTTATCTTTATTTCTGCTGTAAAACATTAAAATATGTAATGCATGTAGGTGCACATCCGTAATCCCTACATCCACACACAATCATATTCCTATAAACCTTCGACTATACAAATGAACAAATATTTACATTAAACTACACCCGCACCAAAGTAATTTCTAAGTTTCAAATCATCCCTCCTTTAATCTTTTCCTTTCCACTTCCCTCCTCCATTTAAATTCACCTATATTTTAAATACATTCAAATAAATTTTATTCTCACTATCTCAAATTTCATTATCTTACATGCCTCTTTCAAATAGACTGTAAGATATTTACGGCTGCTAATCTCTTAATTATTCTCACTTATCACATACTTTTTTTAGTCAGACTGAAGAGGAGTCAGATGCAAAAGGAAAGCGTTGATACTTTGATTGTTCAAAAATCAGCCGTCTTACATACATGCGTACAAATGTACATGTAGCTCTTTCAGGTTTGCATGCTAAATCTCGTGTAATCATCCAGCATCATCATCATGATTTTCTTCAACGTGGATTCTGGAGGCTTTCTTGAATTTTGACCTCGTTGTTTTTCATTGCTATCCTGATTTATCTTCTTCGATTCCGTTACTCAATATCAAAATTTAAAACACATCTTCACATCAGCCACCTTGCTTCTTCTTCATTCATGATGTCATCATTACGTGACTTCGTATTCATCAATATGTGCAATGCCTTAAACCTTTAACTTTTCTCGTCATCTTGGATATCTTCACGCGTCCCTTATCATATATTTGAAACTTAAAATTAGTTTATTTATACAAAGATATATAGATTCCCTGTGAGAAAATTTTAAATATGTTATGGCATGAACGTGTATACTTATATAAAATAGTAAAACTACTAGTAAATTCTTCTCATATACCATTGTTCTAGTATATTCTGAGTGATTCAACTTTATTTTACTTGTCTTGTTGTTTTGTGACCTGGTTTTCTTTATGCTTTACGTTACTATGCTTTCCCATTACATGATAATTACATATACAGTGTATTTATATTACCTAATAAATATATTAGCATGTTCCATGGGAATAACTTACCTTATGATATCATCACATTTCACTGACACAGAAGTTATTAACTCATTTGCTCTATTACAATAAATTATATGCCTATAACAAGTTTATTCACGTGTTTGCAGTATCTGATTTTCCATGAATGCTACTTAAGGCCAGGTATTCATGATGTCATCCCTTTCTCCGAGACAAAACATTTAATTTTCAAGTTACAACCTGATTTTCAAACATGAAACTGAAAAATCTATGCTGATTTTTTTTTTTTTTTTTTTTTTTTTTTGTGAGAATTCATCTAGCATTTATTTTTCTATATAATGATTTCCAGGATTCCCTTAAACCCTTTTTTTACGTTTAATCGGAACTTTGACAAAAATTTTAAGGTTTATTTCGAAGCTTTGAAGAATACTCATAAAAAAAAGATTCAACATAAAGTTTTGAGAGATTGTCTTGTTGATAAAATTTTACCTAAAACTTTATTAATTAAATCTATTAAAATGTCGATAGATTCCTCGTTTCCACCTTTATATGCTGAGATTTTAAACCAAAATATTAAAAATGCACAAGAAGGTATTGATAAATAATTTTATTTTTGTTAAAAAACATTTTAACGTTTTTCTTAGATGTTTTTTGAATTGTAATTTTTCGGATTTTCGATTATAGCAACCTCTATCTAAATCGTTCGAGTAAAATAACATGGATGGTAAGCATGAGAAAAATTTTAAGAATAGTCCTTGGTGTATCTCGTCGAATTCAGGTCTCATAGTAAATTTGACTAATCGCAGTCTTCCTATGTATGAGAAAACATTGCTAAGATATAGCATGTCGTTCGGCTTCATTGATGAAAGTTGTAATCCTAAATTTATAAAGCATTTTAAAAATATTTAGACAAAATCGGATTTTTCGGATATGGAGTTGAGATGTTTGAAAGATTTTCTTCTTTCCCGATTGGAAAAATCCAGACTCCAAGATGCCTAAATGCTTAGACCGGGCTCTAATAATTCCTATATATATATATATATATATATATATATATATATATATATATATTATATATATATATATATATATATATATATATATATATAGGGATGGATGTAGTATCGGTATCGGTATTGGTAAATATTTTGGTATATGAATGGATAATGTATCGGTATCGGTATCGGTATCGACCTTTCAGTATC
>SEYY01024059.1:62500-69013 GCA_009176605.1 Armadillidium nasatum | reverse complement strand
ATATATATATATATATATATATATATATATATATATATATATATATATTATATATTATATATATATATATATATATATATATATATATATATATATATATATATATTATATATATTATATATTATATATATCATTTTTTATAATCGTGGTGCGCTGATTTCTTGCGGTGTGGTGCGCTTAGTTAGCTTTTGGTGCGGGCGGTGCGGTGCAATCGGTCTTGGTGACGTGGTTGCACGACGACCTGGTGCGGTGTGGTGCGGTGCGGTGCGGAAAATTCCGGAGCTCGGCCAACCCTAGTTTGGGGCTTTTGGTGGTTTAAATTCTTTTTTTAATATAATATTGTTGGATGGGACTAAGGATATATTTTTTGGTATTACTTTTTTTAATGGTTTTATGTTTATGTGTGGAATCGGTAAAAGTTTTTATATGTTGTGTGTTCATTTATTTTTATGGAATAGAATTTGGTTTTTGCTTTTCTAAATAATTTGTTGATTATGTGTATGGGGTATTGTAATTTTATAAAAGTGTTCTTCAGGAGGTCGGTTTCGGTTTTTAAAAAGGCAGGAGAGCAGATCTGTATAAAGATCGCTATATATATATATATATATATATATATATATATATATATATATATATATATATATATATATATATATATATATATATATATATATATATATATATATATATATATATATATATATTAATGAAAAATAACAAAATGATATGATTTTTTTCATTTTTCCATTTAAGCAGTAATATAACTCAAAACTACAAAGGCCATGCTACAAAATCCTCACATTCAAAGGGAGCAGAAACCTTGCGCCTTGCTGACAGAATCTATATATATATATATATATATATATATATATATATATATATATATATATATATATATATATATATATATAATATATATATATATATATATATATATATATATATATATATATATATATATATATATATTATATATATATATATATATATATTAGTGATGGATCGGATGTCATTTTTTCCAATTTGCGGATGCGGATGCGAATGCGGATATCGAATTTTGGAGAAGTGCGGATACGGATGCGGATGCGGATGCGGATGTTGAATTTTCGAAAGTGCGGATGCGGATGTGGATGCAGATGTTGAATTTTCGAAAGTGCGGATGCGGATGCGGATGTTAATTTTGATGAAGGATTGATGCGGATTTTTGAATTTTGGATGCGGATGCGGATTTGTTTAATTTTTTTGCGGATGCGGATGCGGATACGATGTTATATATATATATATATATATATATATATATATATATATATATATATATATATATATATATATATATATATATATATATATATATATATATATATATATATATATATATATATATATATATATATATATATATATATATATATATTTCATTATCACCTTTCCCACTTTCGTGAGGTGGTGCCCGCTACAATTCCCTTACAGCCAACCCCTTTCACCACCGCCCTTAATCTCTCTCTGTCTCTACAAATCTTCTACCCTCTTCTAAACTCAAATTCCTTCCATCAAAAGCTCTCACTCCATCCATCCATCTCCACTTTGGCCTTCCCCTATCCCTACCTCTATCCACATGGAATCTAAGTACCTTGCCCACCATTCTGTCCTCATTCATTCTTCACATATGTCCAAACCATTTTAGCACATCCTCCTCCTCTCTATCAATTACACCCTTCTTCCATTCCATTTACACATCTCCCTTATTCTTTCATTTCTAATCCTATCAATCCTTCTCAATTTATATATCGCTCTCAAATCTTTCATCTCAAAGACATTGGAAACTTTTTCTCGACCGAGCACTTATCATCTATGTTTCACACCCATACAATACAGAAGGTGAACACATACATTCAATCATTCTTATCTTTATTTCTTGTCGAAATTTTTCCTTTCTTCCATACTTTTCTTAGGTCCCCCAATACTTTCATTCCTTCTACCACTCTGTTCTTTATTTCTTTTTCCGTCCCAAACTTACCTTCCACCCAACATTACTAGATATTTGAATTCATTCACCTCCTCAAGTTTCCATTCTCACACTTCTACAAACCAATTCCTCCCTCCACATTTCCTCATCCCCACCTCCAATCCTCATAACTTTATTCTTCGCTGGATTGAATTTCAATCTCGTGTTTGCACATTTCCCTTCAAACTCTCTCACAAGTATTCTCATCTTTTCTCCAGATTCTGCCACCAACACATGCCGCATCATCTGCAAAAAGTAAAACATTCACTTCACATTCACCCTCCATATTTCTCAACGTAATACTCTTCCCTTCTCTCTCCATTTTTCTAAGTAAACCATTCATCAATAGATTAAATAACATGGAGATATTACAACACCCCTGTCTCAATCCCACTCTATGCTAAACCAATCCGATAGTTCTCTCTTCACCCTCACTCTTGACTTGATCTACAATTCGCTATATATATATATATATATATATATATATATATATATATATATATATATATATATATATATATATATATATATATATATATATATATATATATATATATATATATATATATATATATTAGTGATGGATTGGATGTCATATTTTCTAATTTGCGGATGCGGATGCGGATGCGGATGCGGATGTTGAATTTTGGTGCGGAATGCGGATGCCCATCACTAATATATATGTATATATATATATATATATATATATATATATATATATATATATATATATATATATATATATATATATATATATATATATATATATATATATATATATATATAATATATATATATATATATATATATATATATATATATATATATATATATATATATATATATAATATATATATATATATATATATATATATATATATATATATATATATATATATATATATATATATAGCGAAAGAGAGAGAGAGAGAAAGATAGAAATAGAGAGATTTTGAGAAAGATAAAGATAAACATCGCCAAATATAAAATTCTCCAACTAAATACTTAGAAAGGACTTAGGGAAACCGAACAACATTATCAAATTTAAAATTCACATGTAAAGGAAAGCTATAAACTATCAGAAATTAACAACTCTTTCTGCTTTCACCTCAAAGAAAGAAGAGCGAGGTAATATTAAGAAGAGATACGTTGTAAGAAGTAGCGAACAAGTTTAAGGAAATATTTTGCTATTGACAAAAATAAATTACGTTTATTTGTACTGTGAAATTAATTTGGAACGCAGAGTAAAATTCTTTGCAAATTATGGCATTTTGAATGAAAATGTGCTCTAAACTTTCCCGTGAATATATATTATATATATATATATATATATATATATATATATATATATATATATATATATATATATATATATATATATATATATATATATATATATATATATATATATATATACGACTTCTACACCTTCAAACGCCGTGTATCAGGTCATGTCGGCCTTTAATTTGACGAGATTCCCGACTTTCCTCCTAGGTCTGGTGGAAATTTTGGTAGGCCTCTGGCCTTTGCCCACCATAGGTGAAATAAATATATATATATATATATATATATATATATATATATATATATATATATATATATATATATATATATATATATATATATATATATATATATATATATATATATATATAATATATATATATATATATATATATATATATATATTTGAAATAATGGGTGGAGTTTTACAAATAGTTTGTTCTTAGGTTCGAATAGTATTTTAAAAAATACAATCAATAATTTCTAAAACAGAAAAACAAAAATTTTTGTTATGAAAAAAATAAAATTTCAAAATAGCTCCCCTTGAAAATTTGTCTATAGACAAATAAACAATTTTTTTTATATTATTTTTGTTATACAATACATATGATATGCATAAAAAATTTCCAAAATATTTGAAACAATAGTTTTTCGCTAATCAATTTCAAGAAATATTTTTTTAAAAATATAAAAATATATTTTTAATACAGACAATAAAAAATGCACACATTCGAAACATCTGTATACATAGAAATGTTAAGAACGTTTCCTATATATAAATAGGTTGCTTCATTCGTGTTATTATTAATAAGGTTTTATCAGTGGAACTTGAAGGTAGTGAGGTTTGTCTTCTGAAAGATTTTCAACTATGAAGTATTCGGCTTACTTGGTAAGATACAGTTCAATTGTAAAGACGTATCGGTAAATTGTGAAGTGCGCTTCCAATTGCTTTTTCAAACTCTTCTTATATAAGCAATTAATTTAGTAAAATTTTTGTTTTAAAAGTTAGGAACCACTAATGAAATAATTATAAAAAATTGTTGATAATGAATGAATGTCACGAGTATAGATAAAGATATTGACGTATTTGTTTCATTGATAAATGCTGTATTTAGATATTAGCATTGAGACATTATTACACTAAAAACGGTATTCTTAATTTTCAAATTTTTTCCTATAAATTATTTAAAAATTAACTCTGGAAAATCATCAAAAAGTTATTTCTAATTTTTTAATTGTTTATAATTTTGATTATAACTTTCAGTCTGTTATTTTAGTTCTAAATCACTTTCGTTCCAAACGATCTTTCTTTATTAATTTTCAATTTGAAGACTTCCACTTCTTATTGAATTTAAAATTGGACTTTTAAATAATTCTTAAAAAAAAGAGATACTGGAATCAAAATATGATTCAAAAATACTAAAAAATTTTATTATCTTTTGATACAGTTTATAGTATAAATTATTATTATTGCATAACTTGAAAACTGTCTTACTATGCTTCTTGTTTTGAGAAGGCGGCGTAGCTCTGTAGTAGCGCCGACTGTGAATTATCTAATGGCAACACTGTTTTCAATGGTTTCGAATCCTAACGTATGGAAAAATTTTTCTATGTTATATATATATATATATATATATATATATATATATATATATATATATATATATATATATATATATATATATATATATATATATATATATAGAGAGAGAGAGAGAGAGAGAGAGAGAGAGAGAGAGAGAGAGAGAGAGAGATAGATATAGATAGATAGATAAAAGATAGGAGATAGATAGACAGATAGATAGATAGATAGATAAAACAGGTTTATAGTAAAAGGAGCAAATACAACATGACATCCACGAATAGATGAATATTTTGAAGACATCATCTAAATTAAAGACCGTCATTCTAAGATAGACATCTTTTGAAAGTGTACAATTCAAAAGAAGTCAAAAACATAAAGGAAAAAAAAAGAAGGTTCCAGATTTTATTTGGCAGAATTTGTGAAAGAAAAACTAAATGGTTTACTCTGAGGTCAGAATGTAGAAATTACGGAAAGAAGTCACAAGAGCATTGTGTGACTTTTCTCCACACAAAATTGCTGTCTATTTTATCGAAATGAGGATATTTTTAATAAATGGAAAGTGATGTAGAATCTCGGAGGACAGAAATATAATTGGAAAGAGTTGGTAGTAAGAGTGGGTTAGACGTGAGACGTAAAACAAAAATTAACACTACTTCGAGAAAAGCTGTAAAGGAAAAAAAAAAACTCATAAATGTAACGTATTTCCTATTTGCAAGGATGGATTATCTAAATAAAGAGTTGAACACTGGGGTTGTGCTAAGATGTTATGGAAAACATCATAACCTCTTAAAAAAAGGTTTGATTTGATGTAGGAATAACGTCATCACTATAAAAATGATCGCTATATGTAAGAAAGAGAACTGAGAATATGATGGAAAAACGAACACTGTTCAGGATTTTGAACATTATATATATATATATATATATATATATATATATATATATATATATATATATATATATATATATATATATATATATATATATATATATATATATATATTATATATATTATTATTATTATTATTATTATTATCATTATTATAATTATCATTATTATTATTATCATTATTATTATTATTCTATTATTATTATTATTATTATTATTATTATTATTATTATTATTATTATTATTATTATTATTATTATTATTATTATTATTATTATTATTATTATTATTATCATTATTATCTGCGAAAAGTGGAAAAAATTTTGAAGTGTCATTTTGAAAATTTCAGCCTGAAAGATTTCGAATTGTGGTTTTAGGAATTTGAATATATATATATATATATATATATATATATATATATATATATATATATATATATATATATATATATATATATATATATATATATATATATATATATATATATATATATATATATATATATTATGCAATAAGAGGGCAAAATTTCGTTTTGAAAGTTAATAAAGCGCTTTCCTTTTTTTATCCAATTTCTCAAATTGTACCAAAGTAGAATTTTTTTTTTGTAAATTTTCTGTTAGTTTAATTTCAAATAATTTTTTAACTTGTTCAGATCAAATTTAAATTCCTTCAAACGGAATTGGGCAATTTTAGCTCAATTTCGATTTCCACGGAATACACTTTGGTTAACTTCATACAAATCTCTCTCTC
>SEYY01024059.1:55000-60000 GCA_009176605.1 Armadillidium nasatum | reverse complement strand
ATATATATATATATATATATATATATATATATATATATATATATATATATATATATATATATATATATATATATATATATATATATATATATATATATATATATATATATATATATATATATATATATATATATATATATATATATATATATATATATATATATATACTATATATATATATATATATATATATATATATATATATATATATATATTATATATATATATATATATATATATATATATATATATATATATATATATATATATATATATATATATATATATATATATATATATATATATATATATATATATATATATATATATATATATATATATATATATATATATATATATATATATATATATATATATATATATATATATAATATATATATATATATATTGAAAATTATACCCATTTTTATAATTTTTTATAATTGTAATTATTTGCAATAATAGCAGGAATGATATATCGATATTAATAACAATATATCGATTATTACGGTATCGTTCCTGCCGGTTATGATAGATTGTGACATACAATTTAGGGTAGACTAGATCGAAAAACGTTGTACACGACTACACACACCATTTTTGATTTTCTGTGAATAATGTAAAAATCTTTGTGAAATATTTAAATAGCAATAAAGACTATCAAGCAAGAATAGTATTCTACTCCAAAACTATTTATGATATTATAAAAAAGATAAAATAAACTAAATAAAGTAAGAGGAAAACATTTTTATATATATATAACAATCAAGATCTAGGCCTTCACAAGCCTTACACGAGCCTAAAGCAAATAAAACCATTGTTGCAAGTGGATGACCCCTTTAAAGTGACAAGTATATAGAACAGAAAGAATAAATAAGTAAACAGGAAAGTTTTTTTTTTTTAAAAGAAAATAAATAAAATCAGATAAAAATAACATTTGTATTACGGGGGCCTAGGCCTAGATCGTTCCAGTAGAGAAACGCGAGCAATTGCGTGAAGACAATTATAAAATCATAGCAAATAAAACAAACCAGAAATAAAAATGAAATAAAAACTGAGTTTTTAATGAAGATTAATAAAAAAATTTTTTATGAAATTTAAAATTACTTTAGGCCTGCAACTGAAAATAAGGTAAAGCCCAATCTACTCTGGCCTATACGACGAATTACATGGTAATAGGGCAGAGTAGTGTTCTGTAAAATTCTTAAGTTTCCATCATTAGTATCAAATGGAAAGTGATTTATAGTGAAAGTGATTTAGAAAACTGTGATATTTAATAATATAAATAACATTTAAAATTTTTTTATAAATATATATATATATATATATATATATATATATATATATATATATATATATATATATATATATATATATATATATATATATATATATATATATATATATATAATATAATATTAAATATATTATATTTATTATATATATATATATATATATATATATATATATATATATATATATATATATATATATATATATATATATATATATATATATATATATATATATATATATATATATATATATATATATATATATATATATATATATATATATATATATATATATATATATATATATATATAATATATATATATATATATATATATATATATATATATATATATATATATATATATATATATATATATATATATATATATATATATATATATATATATATATATATATATATATATATATATATATATATATATATATATATATATATATATATATATATATATATATATATATATATATATATATATATATAAATAAATAAATAGGTTGCTGTATACAAGCCTAGGCTAGGATTGGATACCTAAATTCGTACCAAATAACTAAGGCACTACTGTGTAATCACGCTTTCCCCCCCCCAAAAAAAAAAAAATAAAATAAAAAATAAATAAATAAAGAAATAAATATATAAAGTAAATAAATAACTAAATTCTAAATAGCAGGAATGATATTTTGATATTAGGAACGATATATCGATTATTACGGTTTCGTTCCTGCCGGTTATGATAGGTCGTGACATGCAATTTAGAGTAGACTAGATCGAAAAACGTTGTACACAACTACACACACCATTTTTGATTTTCTGTGAATAATGTAAAAATCTTTGTGAAATATTTAAATAACAATAAAGATTATCAAGTAAGAATAGTATTCTACACCAAAACTATTTATGATATTATAAATATGATAAAATAAACTAAATAAGGTAAGAGGAAAACATTTTTTTATATTTATAGCAATCAAGATCTAGGCCTACACAAGCCTTACACGAGCCTAAAGCAAATAAAGCCATTGTTGCATATATATATATATATATATATATATATATATATATATATATATATATATATATATATATATATATATATATATATATATATATATATATATATATATATATATATATATATATATATATATATATATATATATTATATATATATATATATATATATATATATATATCGAGAAACACTTGATGATTTGCAGTGATTTTCACGTAGTCCCAACAAAAAATCTCGGAATGAGAAAATAATGCGAAAGTTGAAGCTCAGTTTATCTCGGGTTTAAAATCTCTACCATGATTCGATGCAATTTTATATTTAACTGAATAAAACACCAAAAATTCTACTAACACGCACAGACAAATATACACACACGCGCGCGCGCGCACACACACACACACACCATATACTATATATATATATATATATATATATATATATATATATATATATATATATATATATATATATATATATATATATATATATATATATATATATATATATATATATATATATATATATATATATATATATATATATATATATATATATATATATATATATATATATATATATATATATATATATATATATATATATATATATATATATATATATATATATATATTATATATATATATATATATATATATATATATATATATATATATATATATATATATATATATATATATATATATATATATATATATATATATATATAATATATATATATATATATAACACCATTAATGAGAATTAATCAGAGGTCTACTGCTGGTCGACCAGAATTTGACAAATCAGTATTCCTAATGAGAATAGTAGCGGACATAAACTACGTTTGAATATGCAAAGCAAAAGATGTGGGAAAATAGAAGAAGGAAGAGTGCTCCAAACTAACATTATTTATCGTAACGGTAAAACCTGGGACAAAAGAGTTGGAAAGAGAAAGAATGAGATTGTGTTTGAAAGGCGAGTCTCACGAGTTTTCCTCAATGGAATAGATATGCGACTGGAAAGTTAAGAACAACAGATTCCATTGTAATAGCTGTAGTATAAGGAGATTGATCAACAGTTTGACAGTTTGACGACTAGAAAGATATTGGAAAAGTTAGTGTCAGCAGAAAGATAATAACTTGAAATCCTTAGACTCCCATCTTTTCCAGAAGAAATGTACTAGTGAAAGCACCCTTGGGATGCAATGCAAACTCCATACATGAAGAAACGACTCTCCTACAAAGGAAGGAAATTAAATTGTTTGTACAAATTCTGTATATACCTAATAATACCTTACCTCTTAGAACATCGTTTAGTAACTAAGACAATGTGATCCTTCGTAACGATCACGAAAAAAGAAAATGCCAAAAAACGTTAAGTACAGACGAATTTTAGAATTATTTTCGAAAAAAACACATTATACTTGAGAGGAAGATTATGCCAAATAGATAGATGATCTTAGCGGCAAGTGATCCGGACAACTATCCACTCGTATACCTTCACCTTTATCACTCCCTCGTTGCAAAAGATGAGTAGTGTGCCAATGTTTGCATCAAAATTTGAGTGGACATACATGGTCAACTCCAGGTTTTTCCACTGTTGTGACTTCTTCTTTCCAGCCACTTTTATTTTGTTAAAATCTCTTCAATCTCAAGTGTTCCTATTTAATTTAATATCTCTCACTTAAACGCTGAGTCAGAGGCCAACTGCGAAATTATCTGTTAGTTGGCATTATTCTGGTTTTTAGTTTGTTTTAAGCACTTTTATTATTTTTCACTATCCTCAAATAGGGCACTGACAGTAAGCTGCGATGACAGCTGCTATATATATATATATATATATATATATATATATATATATATATATATATATATATATATATATATATATATATATATATATATATATATATATATATATATATATATATATATATATATATATATAGAAAAAGTATACTATTTCGTATCTGTCTTCCTACTTCAACCTTTCCTTCTTATTGGAAACGTGCGTTCATTCAGCATGTGCTGAAGAAAGGGAACCCCCCTCAACCCTCAAACTATCGTACCATTTCTTTAACCTCAGCTCTTTCTTAAGTTCTCGAATCTCTTCTTATCAGGAAGATTTGGAAACATCTCAAGTCTTCTACTTTTTGCTCTGATCGCCAATATGGCTTTTGTAAAAATAAAAACGCTCTACTGGTTATCTTCTTTCCCTTCTCTATGGCTCTTGGTCTTCCGCTCTTCGGCATTTCGGTATATCTTTTGCTGTCGCGCTGGACATGTCAAAAGTTTTCGATAGAGTCGGGTACAAAGCTTTTTTTTCCAAACTTCCCTCTTTCGGAATCTATCCATTTCTCTGTGGTATTCTCTCTAATTTTTTCTTTCTAGTCGTTCTATAGTAGCTGTTGTAGACGGTACTCGTTCTTCCTTTGAATCTATTAATTGTGTTCTACCCCGAACACTCTTTCTACTTTTCATTAATGTCCTTCTCTCTGTTACTTCATCAACTACCAGCTCCTATGCTGATGACTCCACCATTCATCACACCTTTCAATTTGAAAGTCGCGTCGCCCCTCTCAACAGCAGTTAATCGAAGCAAGGAGGGTAGGTTGGAGCAACTAACCTCTGATCTTTCAAATATTTCAAATTGGAGTAGAGAAAACATGGTCGC
>SEYY01024059.1:20000-45000 GCA_009176605.1 Armadillidium nasatum | reverse complement strand
AGCCAATGACTTTCATCTAGTTCCCATGATCCAGCTGGTGAACTCGCCTACCAATTTTCTATCCAGAACAACCTTGAGCAGTTGGTGCAACTCCCTACCCGTGTCCCTGACCATCTTGGCGATGAACCCAACATACTTGATCTTTTCTTAACCTCTTATCCTTCTCCATATACTGTTAAACTCTTTCCCCTCTGGGTTTATCCGATCACCTCTTATATCCGTTTCTTGTTCTGTGTCTTCAAGTCTTCCATAAGAACGGCCCACGCCTTCGGCGAGGAGACGTTTATGGCATTTCGATGCTGCTAACTGGTCCGACTTGCGGTTGTACTTCTCTGATTTCAATTGAATGATTACTGCTTTCGTGGGGGGGGTTCCTCGGAGTGTGCTGAGCGCATAACCGAGGGGATTCACTCCGGCATAGAGTCGTACATTCCATATTCTTTCCTTTCAACTAAACCTAACAAAACTTGGTTTAACTCTTCTTGTTCTCATGTTATCCGCCGCAAGAATACTGCTTTTAGAGATTACTGTCGTTTTCAAACTAAAGAAACTCATTCAACTTATATTTCATCCCGGAATGATGCATAACCTATTCTTCGTGACACCAAAAACTCTTATCTCCGTCTAAAATGCAATAATCTATCTGGTTCCTCTTCTTCTCGCCTTTTCTGGCATTTTGCAAAAATGTCAACTCTAACTTTGATTCTTCCTCTTTCCCTCCTCTAGTTTCTTCTGACGGCACAACTGCCGTTTTACCTTCTACAAAAGCTAAACTTTTGCCTCAAACATTTTCACTTAACTCTACCTTAGACGATTCCGGAGCTATTCCTCCTCCTTCAACCCTCTCCATCTTATTTATGCCTAATATTGTAATTTCTCCTAAAAATGTCATTTCTGCTATCTCTGAACTTAACACTAAGAAGGCGTATGGTTCTGATGGTATTCCTCCTACTTATGCTTCTGAGCTTGTACCTTGTCTTGGTAAACTATTTCGTCTATGTCTTTCTACTTCGATCTTCCCTTCTTGCAATAAACGAGTGTTCATTCAACCTGTGCCGAAGAAGGGGGACCCATCTCAACCCTCTGGCTATCGTCCTATTTCTTTAACCTCCGTTCTTTCTAAAGTTTTCGAATCTATCCTTAGCAGGAAAATTTGGAAACACCATAATTCTTCTAATCTTATCTCTGATCCCCAGTTCGGTTTTCGTAAAGAACGCTATTCTGGTGATCTTCTTCCTCTTCTTTCTAACTCTTGGTCCTCCCCTCTTCTGTGCTTCGGTGAATCTTTCAGTGTGGCGCTAGGCACATCGAAAGCCTTAGATAGACCCTGACACAAAGCTTTAATTTCCCAACCTTCCTCTTTCGGAACCTATCCTTCTCTCTGTGATCTTCTTTATAATTTCCTTTCTGGTCTTTCTATAGTTGCTGTTGTAGACGGCCATCGTTCTTCCTTTAAATCTATAAATCGTGTTTGATAGTTTTCAGAATATGCAATTTCAGTATTCACGATTTTTTTTATTTTTTTTTATTTCTCCAAATTTATTGCTTTTTCCTGCATAATTTTTTAGTTCTCTAATTTCCCACTTCCTCTTTGTTTAGCTTAACATCTTTTGTCTTCATATTTGAACCTCATCATCCTCACAATTATTTATCTCTCACTGACTGTAAATTCACTTTAAAAGAGTTATCCTAATTTCATCTTTATAATAATTTCCTTCCCTTCATACATCCAATCCTCAGTTTCCTATAGTTCCAGTTAGCCTTTTTGTCCCTCTAGTTTTATTTTGTTATCTTTTTATCTTATATTCTTTTATTTGGAATATTTTTTATGCCGTTAAAGATTTTTAGATTCATCAATTATTGCCTATTTTCAACTTAATTCATGAATATTCCCCATTTACTTAATTAAACAGAAAGAACCTCCTTATTATATCAGTATTTTCTTCAGTTCTTTCAGTTTAAAATAATAAAGTAGTAAGTCATTAGAATAAAATCAATTATGCAGTTTCTTTTTCTTATTAATAAATGTTAAGATCAATCTGTAAAGTCATTTATTTTACTAATCAACACACTTCCCATTTCAAATTTTTTCACTGCTTTAAAATGCCCAAAATAAGTTTAAATTTAATCTTACATTATTTCACTTGAAAACTCTTATATTAAAGACTGTTTTCTCCACATTGTTATCAACCAATTTATATTATTTTAGTTTACAAATACAGTTTCTTGGTTTTAATTTGTTAAATCACATTTTCAATATACCACTTTCGGCGGGTAAAGGTGAGAGTCCTATAAGGAATCCATCAGAGTTGGGAAAAACGAATTCCATATTCAAATTAATGTTGACTTGACACAATATATGGTGTCTGAAAGTATGAAAATCAATTTAGTTTTGGCTCAGTAAACGGGAGCAGAGCATTTCAGTTGTAATAGCTGAAATATGAAAAGTAAAGCAACAATTTAACAACCTTAAAGGAACTGGAGAGTGCCCCTCCTTGAAAAGGGCTCTGCCCGTGAGTGGTGGCAATCAGTAAAAAAAAAAAAAATAAAAATAAATATTAAAAAAAAAAAAAAAAAAAAAAAAAAAAAAAAAAAAAAATTATAATAATATATATATATATATATATATTATATATATATATATATATATATATATATATATATATTATATAATATATAAGCATATAAATTATAAAAAATCGAAAAATTAATATTACATATAATTGAAAACACTACCTCAATGGGGTCTAACCACCAGCATGTTGAGGTGAGAACAATATAACAAAGATTACCATTAGAATAAATCGCAATAAAAGAATTTTTAAGAAAATTCATATTATTAGAATTAGCACAGGTTTTTGTTATTTTATTTTAAATTAATTTTATGGATAGTTAAAATCCGAAACGTCAAATATAATGCTAAATTATAATATATATATATATATAATTTATAATTATATATTATATATATATATATATAAAAAAAAATAAAAAAATATACGCATCCGCATCCGTATCCGCGGGCATCATCATCAAAATAATTTCGCATCCGCATCTGACTTGCATAAATTATACCCAGCATCTGCATCCCGCATCCCCACTTGCAAAAATTATACATCCTCATCCGCATCCGCATCCGCACTTGACAAAAATTTTATATCCGCATCGGCAAATGAGAAAATATGACTACTATACATCACTATATATATATTTATATATATATATATATATATATATATATATATATATATATAATATATATATATATATATATATATATTATATATATATATATTATAATATATATAACAGAAGAAAAGAGGACCAAGAAACAGGGAGAAGGAAAATATGTCCAATATAGCTTTCCAAACTGGAGACATACTCATAAGCTAAGATTTGAAAGTTTGAGACAAATCGAAACCTTCCAGCTAAAGATAGTTTCAAAAAACTTTGAGAATAACAAAGGTTACAGTAAAAAGATGATAGCTAGAGGGCTGAGAGGATTCTGACCTTTCCCGGCACAGGTTGTATAAGAAAATGTTTCCAAATGAAAGGAAAGATTAAAGTTGATAGGCAGGGACAATACAGTTTACCATGAAAGGAAGCAAGATTATTATTATTAAGCACAAGTTTTGAGAACCACAGGAAGGTCCTTAGTATTAAACTCAGAGAGAGTAGAAATCATATCCACTGAAGAAATTACAGTGTTAGGTATGAATGTGTTGGAGGGTAGTGGTGAAGTAAGTACATCTCCTTAATGAAAAATCGGTAATTAGACGCAAATGTTCGGGAGATAAATATACTTTTAGCTAAAGATGAGACAGCTGTAATGTCGTCGGAAGAAACATGGGGAGGTAGGTAATGAGGAATAAACAAAATTAGAGTTAACAATTTCCGTCAACTGTATATTATTCAATTCAAACGATTGAATTGTTCAAACGATGAAGGATGTACATTGGGAGCTGAACCATCTCTGATGGTTGTGATGGATAGAGGAATGACTGACTAATTCACCAGCCTTATCTTGAGAACTAACGAGAAAAAAACGTTGACTATGGTGAGTACAGAAATTATCCAGAATGTTGTTTTCATGAAATGAGAAAATGGAAGAATTTATTTTATTTTGGAGTTTAGATAGTCTTGTGATTTTGGAACGTCAGTGGAATTAGGAGATAAATTAACAGAAAATAGGAATTATTTGTAGATTGGCAAGAATTCCTAAGCCATAAGACAGAAAATTCAGAAGATTAGAAATTAGTGAAAGGTGAAAAGACAACGTTACTGCCCACGTAAGCACCACATCCACTTTGTATAAAAACTGAGGATAGGGACAGAAAGAGGGAGCGGAGAAGAGTTTAAAACAGTAGAATTTCTTCTCAGAACATTGTCGAGAAGAAGAAAGGTAGTATTCGACAAAATGAAAATTGGAGTAAAGAACACGAATGTTGCTGACATTAAATGATAAAGTAAGTGAAATGCTAGCCAGAAATGTGAGCCAGAAAGAGCCAGCAGAATCTTAGCTTCATAAATCCCCTCACCAGAGGCCGTCAACTTCCAAGTGATGATGGGAGAAGAGTGGGCAAGATGCATTCTTTGGATGCTTTGCTACTTTGAGACATTAACTGCTGCTTACCATTTGAAAATATAAAAGAATATTTGTGCATAAGGTGTATTATGTGTGGAGTTGGAGGGTTGGCAGTTTTAGTGGCAGTTGAACATGCCTGCAAGCACTATAATATACAGTCAATAGTATGCTGGAAATATATATGTGATAGTGAGGCTCGAAAGGGACAAACCATTGGGTACTAGAATACGGAGAAAAGTTTCATCCCATCTAGCCACTCAATATATTTAATGAAGGACAAGCACATAAATATTTGGGAGGTGCCTCTATTTCTCCTCTTACTTTTTCCTCTATCCCTTAAATTAATATTAAATGTTACTCCAATTAAGAACTAAAAGTGAATTAAATGTTAATATTTAAAAAAAATAAAATAAAAAAAAAATAAAAAAAAAATAAATAAATAAATGAAATATTTTAAAAAAATTAAACAATTATAGAAATGCATTCTTCGACGAACAATGTAGATCAAGGTACACAAAAAATCGCTCAATCAACAAGGATTTTCCGGAGCATATGTTTTAATGTCGTAATTTTGAACAAGCTCGAATGACCATTTTCTTACGCCTTTATTTTAATTATGTAATTCTTCTCTTTAATTTCGATTGTTTTTTTTTTTTCTTCTTTTCCAATTTATTTGACACACAAAATATTTGGCCTAAATCAATGAAAGGCCATTGGAAACTCCATATATAAGAGTTTCGTTAATTCTCGGACAGACATCCATCTTTCGTCAAAGAATTAAACAAGATGAATCTCACACAGAAATTTGTAAGTCTTCAAAATTTATTTAATTTAATTTGGACACTCTCTCTCTAATAATAATAATAATAATAATAATAATATAATAATATAATAATAATAATAATAATAATAATAATAATAAAAAAAATAAAATAATATAAAAAATATATACTATATATAATATATATATATATATATATATATATAAATATATATATATATATATATATATATATATATATATATATATAAATTATATTATTATATATTATATATATATAATATAAAATAATACACTATAATTATAAATTTTTAATTTCATTTTAAAACAGTTTCTCATTGCAACGTTCTTGTATTGGTTAGGTCTGTATTTTACGGCAACTTCGGCAGTTCAGGTTATGATAAGTCGAACTAGGTACGCTTAGAAAACTAAATAATAATAATTATAAAATAATTGAATAATATTGAATAGGCATATCGGTTTCATATATCGATATTTTCGAATAACGATATTTTCAAAACATCGAAACCAGAAACTCCTATACCTTTACATTAATATATATATATTATATTATATATATATTATATTATATATATTTTTTATATTTATTATTATTTATTTATATTATTAATGGATAGAGTACTTATATAAATATAATAGACAGTTAGATAGATAGATGGATAGAATATATTAGATTTAATATAAATAATTAAAGATGATGAATAGTTTAAATTTACAGTATATCTCGTCAAAATGGATTTAAAAAAAAAAAAAAAAAAAAAAAAAAAAAAAAAAAAAAAAAATATTTTATCTTTTATCTAACTAATAATAATTAATAATATATATTTAAATTATTTAAAAATTTACTCCATTACATAAAAATGTACTTTTTACTATTTTTTTTAATATAGATATTTATTATTTATTATCTCTTCTCTTCCTTTTTTCTTTTCTTTAACATTTCTTATACTTTTTTATATTTCTTTTTTTATTATTTTTTTTATTCTTTTGTATTTTTTTTTTTTTTATTTTTTATTTCTTTTCTTTTTTTTCTGTTTTCTTTTTTCTTTTTTTTTTTTTATATCTCTCTTTTTTTTCTTTTTTTTTTTTTTTCTTTTCTTTTTTTTTGTTTTTTTTTTTTTTTATATAACTTTTTTTTTCTCTCTTCTTTCTTTTTTCTTTTCTCCTTTTCCTTTCCTTTCTTTTCTTCTTATTCTTTTTTATAATATCATCTTGATTTTTTATATATTTTTAATACATCCTTAATGATCTTTTTTTTTCATCATTTTTTTTTTCTTTTTTTTTTATAAAAAAATAATAATTTTTATTTTTTTTTTTTTATCTTTATTTTTTTATTTTATATTTTTTCTTATTCTTTTTCTCCTGTTATGTTTTATTTTTTTTTTTTTTTTTTATTTTTATTCTATTTTTTTTATCTTTTTTCTTCTTATTTTATTTTATTTTTCTTTATTTTAAATATTTTTTTTCTTTCACTTTTCTTTTACATCTTCTCTTTTTTTTTATAATTTTCTATTATCATTATTATTAAAATAAAAATAAAAAAAAAAAAAAAAAAATATTATTTTTTTTTTTATTTTTTTAATTTTATATTTATTCTTTTCTTTTTTTCATTAATTTTTTTCTGCTTTAAATAATTTTTCCTGGAATTTATTTTTCTATTTTTACTTTCATTTATAAGAAAGATTTTAATGACTATAATTTTAATTTGGTATTTGTTTATGTTTTAATTTGCCATGGATCGAATTTGTAAATAATTTCCTTTATAAATATATATATATACATATATATATATATATATATATATATATATATATATCTATTATAAATATATATATATATATATATATATATATATATATATATATATATTTATTATATAAATAAATATTTATAATAATTATACTATATATATATATATATAATATATATATATATATATTATATATATTATATATATATATATATATAATATACATATATATATATATAATATATATATATATATATATATATATATATATATATATATTAATATATATATATATATATATTATTACATAATATTAAATCATTTTCATGTTATAAATTAATTTTTGCCATGAAAATTCATTTAAAAATTTTTTATTTTTATTTTCATTTTATATTATTTATGTATATATTGGACGTATTTATGTACTAATGTATATGTATATGTATATATAAAATATTTAAATATATATATATATATAGATATATATACATACTATATATCTATATATATATTATATTAAATAAAAATAAATATAAATAAATATAAATATTATGTGTATTTGTTTTACTCTTTCCAAATAAAAGAAGGGAACCCAACATATGGACATTGAAGAACTAGGGACATCGTGATCAACGGAAAATGGTTGGGGTGATGATAGCAAGAGAGGATGGAAGGCCAATTAGGTTTGTAGATCTTTGTAGAGTAGAGAACGGGGAGGGTATTTTAATTTTATTCTTTTTTTTTTTTTAAAATAATAGGACTGAACAGTATTATAGGAACGATTTCGTTCCTAAATCATTGAGTACGATTTTTCTATTAAAATATACAAATAATTACAATATTAGAAGGAAGTAGGAAGATCGATACCCTTTCGTTCTGGAAATAATAATCTTAAGTTATTTTCATCTCTGCATCTTAGAGCCCCATGCAATATACAATGGACATTCTTTATGACAATAGTTGATATATTTCAAACCAATAGCGACAGCAATAAAAAGGCAAATACAATCACCCAACATAAAAGGAAAAAAATTATCTCTTCCCTTACGTAGAAACGTAAAACATTTGTTAACGCCAAAAACTTTACCTTTTTTTCTTTTTCAAAGTTGAATTTTCCTTTTCAAAACTGCTTCTGACTGTCCGTAATTTTATAATCACTAGTGTATCTATTGATTTCACTATTTGTAAATCTAACTCTAAAAGTACACTTAATATATATAAATCTAAATACTATCAAAGATTCTTAACACCTTATGGCTCAAAAACTGAAAGGACCTATCTGTTACATTTTCTTCTATCTATTAATTTTTTTATTTGTCATTTGACATAGATGTCCCAGGTCCACTTTCCATACACAATATATAATATAATGACTCCAATATATATATATATAATATATATATTATATATATATAATATATATATATATATATGCTTTAAAGAAATAATTTTGAAATATTCAAAATGTGGATTTTAAAAAAAGATTATTTAGAAATTTTAAAAATTTATGACCTATTTATATTCATAAAAAAACTTTAGTGAGCACACTTGTGCTCACTATGGTTATACCACGGTTGCTAACCATGGATTGCGCACCACCATGGCCCTCATACCGCCACATGGCCTTCCATGATCCACCACCCATGGCCTCCGTGACCACCACCATGCTCCACCCATTGATGCAATGCGAAGGAGGCGACTTGTTCACCTTAGTGTAATGTAAACCACCATGTACCTTTCGAAATGCGATTTACCACTATGATTTTAAGAACAAGCGTGTCTCTTATTAGTTTTCTTTGGTTCCAAGCGCTCATAGTCTCCGACTTGTTGTTCTCCTTCTCGATTGGCATCTATGGACTTCCATCATCGATGCTCACGCCATGCGATACCTTGCCGACCCTCGGAATCGGCCCGAGCCACATGTCGTCCAGTCACGCATGGTGGCGTATCACCATGTGCCTCCATGATGAACCACCGATTGCCATGTCCTGACATGAGGTCCACCACGCAGTGCTTCCTCTCATACATTGATGGCCGTAGGCCCACCATGATTCCTGGTGCCATTGATGGACCACCACGAGCAGATCATTGCCGTCGCATGGGTCATGAGTTGGCATCTGGTAATCGGTCGACCACCATGTCCTCATGATGCCACCACCATGATCGTCACTTGGCCGAGATGTTGACATCATGGTTGAGGAGAGCGAGAGACATCCACCGGTGATGCCCCCTCCCATGATGTCCGATCAGTGAGCCACCCCTATAAGGCCTTTAGTATACCGTGCTAACCTGCTCTCTGCTCCGATTGTCGGTCCTGACTCCTTTCCTTCTTTCTGCAACCATGTGGTCATTTCATGGAGGACATGTAGGTGGGGATCCACTCAATCACAGTAGGACACATCGAGTTCGTGGGTGATCGGCCTCCCTGACCCCGATCTGGCCCACCTAACGGCTGAGTAAGACTACCCTCATCAGCAGGAGCAATACATAAAAGTGAGCCCATTCAACTAGAAAAGAAACGGACCACTGGTTAAGATAGTGGCATACACATAGACAAAAAAAAAAGAACGGCACACAATAGAACTTAAAGGAATAGATAACAAACAATACAAAAACATAAGAAAAAGAGAGACCAACATGAAGTAAAAAAGAGAAATTAGACAGCCACACATACCATAGAAGAACGGACACCACAAAAGAACAAAAAAGGTAAAGACAAGATGAAGAAAGAAAGACCAAATTCCATAGAACAAAAAAAGAACGGAAGACACAACATAAAAAGAGAACAAGAACAAAACAGATAGAGACATCACAATGAAAAGAAACAGGCAACAACATAAAAGAAGATAGAAAATAGACACACATACAAAATCAAGGACAAAAAGAAGAGCAACATAGGTAAGTAAGGAACACACAATAAAAGAAGAAAAAACAGAAGACCAAATCAAAGGCTCGAAAGAAAATCAATAGAAATAAAAGCCGAAGTACTTCAAAAGAGAACACTACCAGGTAGACGCAAAAAAAAAAAAAAAAAAAAAACACAAACAACAAACAAAAAACAACACAAAACAACACACACTACACATAAGAAGTAGAAGATCACAAGAGACAGACCACTAGATGAAGTGGTCCAGAAGAGGACACCTAAAGAGATGAAAAAAAGCAAAAAACAAGATACACTAGAGCAGAGACAAACACATAGAAAGTAGTTAAAGGACACATACAATGATATAGACAACACACGTGAATAGAATAAAACACACCACTAGAGATGAGAACAAACACCAAAAATGAGACACAATAATACACGTATTATTACATAGAACACATCATACAAATACAGAAAAAGTCACAAATAACCATTTTTATCAACTTTAACACACTCACCATAACATATTTATATTTAAAACACAAATCCCCACATTTTGCAATCTTCCAAACTTATATATCTAATTCAAAAAACGACAAAAATATAAAATAAATAATATATATATAATTATATAAATAATAATAAATATATAATATTATATAATATATAATATAAAACAATACAGTATAAGAAAATATATTTCGAAAATTTTTTCTCTAAAGCATAAAATAAAAAAATGCGATATTAAAAAAAAAAAATAAAAAAAAAAAAAAAAAAAAAAAAAAAAAAAAAAAAAAAAAAAAAAAAAAAAAAAAAAAAAAAAAAAAAAAAAAAAAAAAAAAAAAAAAAAAAAAAAAAAAAAATTAAATAATATTAAATAATATATTTAGTTTTTTAGGTTAAATAACCAAATAGTAGACTATAACAGTAGAAATATATAAAAACAGACTTAGAAGAAGTTGGAAAAGAAAATTCAACTTTAAAAAAAAAAAGGTAAATTTTCAGTTACAAATGATTTAATTGACACCTTAAGGAAGAATATTATATATCCTTTTATTAAGTATTTATAATTTCCATATATCTATGAACTAATTCTTGGTTATTAAATTCACTATGTCATAATATGTCATATGTAATATTGCAGGAGACTCTAATGACAAAGACGATTAAAATAACTTAAAATTTAATTTTATTCTCATAGAACGAAAGGGTATCGATCTTTCCTACTGCCATTTCTTGAATTTTTAGATTATTTGTAGTACTTTAACTAGGAAATCGGTACTCGAATGATATTTTAGGTAACACTGTATATCAGTTCCTTAATACTGTCAGCCTACTTATTTTAATCCCTGTTCTTCTAAATTAAACTGTGGGGATTTCTGTATATAACAATGGTTTCAAAGTTGATAGATGTCCCCGAGTCAATGTCAAGTGGGTGCCTTTATTAACGGTATCCTTATGTCGTATGATTGTAGTATACTAGTAGGGTATAACAGACGGGTATAATGGTGGGTGCGTGTGTGTGTGTGTGTGGGGGGGTAGATGCATACGAGGTAGGTGGTGGGTTTAGGTGGGTGCGTAGTAGTGACCTAGTAGTATGTGTGTGTAGTTCTACTATATGGAGTATAATTGTAGCTTCGCGGGGTACGGGGGGTACGGGGGGGCGGACGGGGCCAGGTAGGCTAACTACGGGCGCGCGCGCTCTCTCTATATATAATGAATGAATAAAATTTAAAATGAATTTTCATGGCATATTAAAATTTATAAACATAATACATATTTATATTAGAATCATATATATATATATATATATATATATATAATATATATATATATATATATATATATATATATATATATATATATATATATATATATATATATATATATATATATATATATATATATATATATATATATATATATATATATATATATATATATATATATATATATATATTATATATTATATATATATATATATATATATATATATATATATATATATATATATATATATATATATATATATATATATATATACAAACCGGAAATATATTTACAAATTCGATCCATGGCAAATTAAAACATAATACAAATACCAAATTAAAATTGGATAGTCATTAAAATCTTTCTTAATAAATGAAAGTAATAAATAGAAAAATAAATTCCAGGAAAAATTATTTAAAGCAGAAAAACAAATTAATAAAGCAATAATAGTATAAATACATATTTTTTAAACTGGACAAAATATGAATTTGTTTAATGAAATAGAAAAGAAACAGCTTATGAAACATCTTTTAAAGCTGCAGCAACATTCTAGGCATTGAATACTATTCAGAATGACGGTCTCAAAATCTAGTAAGAAAACAGATATTATTCCTCCGGAGCAAGAGCTTAACTAGGGGGTGGGGGCAGGGGGTACAGCTTGCCCTGGGCGCCAGGGAGGAAGGGCGGCAAAAAGAGCTTCGGAATTATTTGAAAAAAAAGAAAACTATTAAAACTTTAAATAAACTATAAGTAAATAGATAAATAAATAAATGCACACGAAAATCACACTTATACATATATATATATATATATATATATATATATATATATATATATATATATATATATATATATATATATATATATATATATATATATATATATATATATATATATATATATATATATATAAAGGGTTTGACAAAAATATGTAAACCGCAGAAAGAAATAAAGGCCAAATATGACACATCGACTGTCTAAAATCGAAGAAGGTACCACAAGCTCTCGTGTGTTACGTGTGATAGGTAAACTATAACTATAAGAGTCAGCTTATTTGTGGTCAACATTCTGTGTGGATACGTTAGGTATTCCTCGGTTTACAGAGTTTCAAAGAGGATTCTTAACTGTGAAAAAAGTATCCGAATATTTAATGTATAGCGAAGTACTGTATCCAAATCATTAGATTATTGTTCTTCCTGAAAAATATTATTTAAAAAACACCAGCATTGACCTAAGTTAAAATTGGATGTCAGAGACAGAGGAGCATTGCTGAGGATTAGGACAAAAAAAATAAGAAAATAACAGCTGTAAAAGTTGCTCCTTAACTGAATATCAATTTAGCAAATCCTGTTAGTACAAAATCTATGAGAAGGGAACTCCACAGATCGAATATTCCTGGGCGTAATGCAATCGTAAAACTTCTGGTAAACGACGTAAATGTAGGAAAGGAGAGAGAGTGTTCCAACAATCATAAGGATTTGACTGTCTATCAATGGAAGACATCATTTTAATAGATTTCAAAATGTTCCCCTCCATTTCTTTCTTCTAGATTTCAAGATACATCCCGTGAACTCTCCTTTCATTTTCGATCCAAATTGACTAGAGGGTGGAACTCTCCACTCGTCTTCCTGGTCGCCTTGAGGATGAACTCAACATTCAAGAACTTTTTCTTAACTTTTAATCCTTCTCCTTATAATGTTAGGCTCTTTCCACTTCTGGGTTCATTTGAGAAACTTTTTATCTCTGTATCTATTTATCTATTCTATCTCTAAGTCTTCCGCTGGAAAGACCCGAGACTATTGAGAGGAAACATTTGTATCGTTTCTGTGCATCAAACTGCTCAAACTTGGGGTCGTACTTTTAGATTTCTCGTGGAATGATTATTGCTTCGGAGGGAGGAGTCTCTCCGAAGGGATTCTCTCTTGCATGGAGGAATACATTCTATATTCTTATCTTCAACTAAACCAAACAAACATTGGGTAAAAAAAATCTGTTTGTTCTCGTGCATTTTGCCACAAGGATACTTCCTTCAAGAATTACGTCGTCTTTAAACTCTAGAAACTCAGGAAACTTACGAGTATATTTCATCCCAGAATCACGCAAAATCGATTCTTCGTAACACCAAAAACTCTCTTCCCCAGTAGAAAATATAATAGTTTTTTTTTGTTCCACTTCTCATTATCTTTCTGGCATTTTACAAAAAATATCAACATAAACTTTGCTTCTTCCTCTTTCCCTCATCTTGCATCTTCTGAAGGCACAACTGCGGTCTTTCCTACTGCTAGAATTGAACTTTTAGCTAAAGCTGTTCCTCCTCCTTCAACTCCCTCTATTATGAAGATAGTTTTCCTAATTATCTTCACTCTGAGCTTTTACACTTAGAATGTGAAGGTTCTAATGGCACCTCCTGTTATTTTCAAAACATGTGCTTCTGAACTTACACACTGCTTTGTTAAATAAGATATTTCGTTTCTGACTTTCTGCTTCGACCTTCTTGTTGGAAAAGGGCACTCATTACTTATGTACCGAAAAGTGGGAAAATTCTCAGATCTCTAACTATCGTCCTAATTGTCTTCACTCTCTCTCTCTCTCTCTCTCTCTCTCTCTCTCTCTCTCTCTCTCTCTCTCTCTCTCTCTCTCTCTCTCTCTCTCTCTCTCTCTCTCTCTCTCTCTCTCTCTCTCTCTCTCTCTCTCTCTCTCTCTCTCTCTCTCTCTCTCTCTCTCTCTCTCTCAAGCCAATATGGTGATGTCATTTCCCTATATATATATATAATATATATATATATATATATATATATATATATATATATATATATATATATATATATATATATATATGTGTGTGTGTATGTGTGTGTGTGTATGTGTGTGCATGTGTGTGTGATTTTGTGCTTGTCGTTGTGTCCAAGATGAAGCAACAAAAAAATAAGACAAGCAAGTAGAAAACTTGGAGGAAGTGGAGTGGGCGCCAGTCTATAATTTTTCCACTGGGGACAAAATAGCTAGATACGCCCCTGATCCGGAGTTGGGAGTTATTTCAGATTCACCTCATTGCAATTACAGAAAATGTTTTCGCTACTGAAGTTCAGTACTGCCTTGCTTAAAGCAACAGTTTTCCATTTTTATTGAAAACTGGTTATCAAGATTTTTACAAAAATCTTATGAAATTCTTGGTAATAAACTTCTTAATAAGATGATCACACATCTACCGAACTACGACAGGACAGAAATTTCGCTATTCATCAAGTCGACTAAAGGAAATTATTGCAATGACTCGTTACTTACCGAATTTCAGTTTCCTTACAACTGAATCAGAGTATCTTTGTTTTGATAGTGATAAAGAAATTTTCAAATACTATATTTAAAAAACTCTTTCCTGGTGTTTATCATTCCTATGGTGATAATAATTCAAAATCATCAACTTCAGTCCTTATTTATATGATTATTCGAAGATGATTTGATGTCAACAATAAAATCCAATATTTCTAGGCAACAATGATCAAAAGTGTTAATATTCTGATATTACATAAATCATTTTACAATTAAATCAGCAAGCTCTGAATAAGAATCTTATTTACTGTATGTATACGTTTGATTGAGACTGAAATTCACTCAAGGATGCCTGTGTTCCCTTTAAGGATCTTTCGTTTCTCAAATGCCATTTTAAATATAAAGAAATTCAAGGTTTTATTTTAACTTCTAAAAGAAAAATTGTTCAAAAATTAATGTGATATTTTAATTTAGATTACCATCATCTTTTTGAAAAGCTGACATAGCTAACTTAAATTATAATTTAAAATTTAATAAATGGTTTAAAAATGCAAACTTTTATCTCCTGCTCATCTTAAAACAAAAAGTTGACGAATTTTTACTTTTTTGTCAACTTGTCATATATGTAAGGCATTTAGGCAATTGATTGCTGATAATTAACCTTAATACTAATACAAAAACCCCAAAGTCTACTTTTGAGCGTTTAAAGATAATTAATAAAGTTCAAAATGAAAGTAATAAACAGTTTTGTAAGATATGATTTGAAATTTTCACATTCATTGCGTGATCAATATCATCCACGGTAGCCATTCAACACTAAACGAATACTTAATGTGTATTTTTATAGGATTAGTTTTGGCTGATGAAAATTTTTCAAAAACTTTTTAAAGTTTCATTTATATTATCAACTTCTTTTCACATAGAAATCTAGAGTTGAGGGTTTAAAAAAGCTAAATTTTGTAGTTTATTCAAGCATTTCGATAAAACTTGCGTCCTTTCAAGAACTGATTCTGAAATCTTTGTTGAAACATCATTTGTTTCATTTATTATCTTCACATTACAAATGCTAGAAATTTCTTTCGTCTACCTTCTTGAAAATCATATTAAATGTTTCTAGCGAATAAGTAACAAGTCAGATTTTGCACGAGTGAATAAAAACAAATAAAAATAATAAAGTATGAAAAATAACTGTTACGTTATTAAATGTTGATCAATTTCCTACTAAAAAAAGAAATAGGTCTAAATTTTGGAAGTCAAAATTATTTCATTAATTTCAAGACATCAAAATATAAAATTTCCTTTTACTATTTCTTTACTAAAATAAAGTGTATATTATATATATATATATATATATATATATATATATATATATATATATATATATATATATATATATATATATATATATATATATATATATATATATATATATATATATATATATATATATATATATATATATATATATATAAATATATATATATATATATATATATATATATATATATATATATATATATATATATATATATATATATATATATATATATATATATATATATATATATATATATATATAGTAACTCCATTATGTAACAATAATTGTTTACCTTAAAAATTTTTAAGATCTCAAATTGTAAACGAAAAATAATAATGTTTACCGTCAAAATGAATCTGCATACAAAATATATATATATATATATATATATATATATATATATATATATATATATATATATATATATATATATATATATATATATATATATATATATATATATATATATATATATATATATATATATATATATATATATATATATATATATATATAAATATATATTATATATATATATATATATATATATATATATATATATATATATATATATATATATATATATATATATATATATATATATATATATATATATATATATATATATATATATATATATATATATATATATATATATATATATATATTATATATATATATATATATATATATATATATATATATATATATATATATATATATATATATATATATATATATATATATATATATATATATATTATATATATATATATATATATATATATATATATATATATATATATATATATATATATATTGTTTATATATATACTGTATATATATATATATATATATATATATATATATATATATATATATATATATATTATATATATATATATATATATATATATATATATATATATATTATATATATATATATATATATATATATATATATATATATATATATATATATATATATATATATATATATATATATATATATATATATATATATATATATATATATATATATATATATATATATATATATATATATATATATATATATATATATATATATATATATATATATATATATATATATATATATATATATATATATATATATATATATATATATTACTTTCCCTTCTACTAAACCTAACAAACCTTGGTTTAACTCTGCTTATTCTCGCGTTATTCGCTGCAGGGACGTTGCCTTCAGGGATTACCATCGTCTTCAAACTCCAGAAACTCACGCAACTTATATTTCATCCCGGAATCGTGCAAAATCTATCCTTCGTAACACTAAAAACTCTTTTCTACGTAAAAAAATGCAATAATCTTTCTTTCATTTTGTAAAAATGTCAACTTTAACTTTGTTTATTCCTCTTTCCCCCTTTTACAAACTTCCGACGGTACAGTTGCTGTTTTACCTTCTTCTAAAGCTGAACTCTTTGCTCAAACTTTTGACACTAGATTCAATTTCATAGCTTTACCTCCTCCTTCAACACTAGATGATTTCATAGCTTTACCTCCTCCTTCAACCCCCTCCAACAAATTTATGACTAAAATAATAATTTCTTCTAAATACGTCATTTCTGCTCTCTCTGAGCTTAATATGAAGAAGTCGTATAGTCCCGATGGTATTCCTCCTGTGGTTCTCAAATCTTGTGCTTCCGAGCTTCCACCTTGCCTTGGTAAACTATTTCGTCTTTGTTTCTCTACTTCAACCTTCCCTTCTTGCTGGAAACTTGCACTAATTCAGCCTGTGTCGAAGAAGGGGGACTCCTCTCAACCCTCCGACTGCCGTCCCATTTCTTTGACCTCCGTTCTCTCCAAAGTTTTCGAATCTATCCTTAGCAGGAAAATTTGGAAGCATCTCAAATCTTCTAATCTTATTTCTGATCGCCAGTATGGCTTTCGTAAAGAACGTTCTTCTGAGGATCTTTTTTTCTTTCACTCTGACTCTTGGTCCTCCGCTCTTCGGTATTTCAGTGAATCCTTTGCTGTCGCACTGGACAAATCGAAAGCCTTCAATAGGGTCTGGCACAAAGCTTTGATTTCTAAGCTTCCCTACTTCGGTATCTATCCTTCTCTCTATTATCTTCTCACTAATTTCCTTTCTGGTCTATCTATAGCAGCTGTTGTAGACGCCAATCGTTCTTCCTTTGAATCTATCAATAGTGATGTTCCTCAGTGTTCTGTCCTATTCCCAACACTTTCTCTGCTTTCCATTAATGGAGAATGCATGGAGAATGCTTCACACATCTGGGGTGATTCCACTCATACAGCTCTCCTTGCGAAGATGGAGTCTAGGGCTTTTCGTCTCATCAACTCTCCTGCTCTTACTAACTCTCTCCAATCCCTTTCTGGACGTCAAATTGTTGCATCACTCTCTCTTTACTACCGCTATTACAATGGACACTGCTCTTTTGAACTCTCTCTTCGCATACTTCCTCCATTGAGAGTGCTATTGCGTCACGCCTTTCTACACATTCTCATCCTTTCTCTATCCAACTCTCTGATCCCAGACTTAACCGCTATGCTCAATCTTACATATACTCTACTAGTAACGTTAGGAACACACTCACTTCATCAGGTTTCCCAACTTCCTTTGACTTACGTACGCGTATCTGGACATCACTGCTTTCCAAGTTCCCCTTCTTTGGGTTTCCAACTTCTCTTTTCTTACTTATGTCTAGCTTCTTTCAAATCTTTAAATTTCGGCTGTTCTTGATGGGACTACTTTTTCTTCCTTTTCTGTCAATAGTGGTGTTCCTCAGGGTTCTGATTTGCCTCCTACACTATTCCTACTTTTCAATAATAATCTTCTCAGCTGCTCGTCTAACCCTATCCATTCATATGCCTGTGACTCGACCCTAGTTTCTTCTACTTACTTCAAATCTGCTTCATCTTTTGCTTCTAGAGTTGCCTCTCGTCTTCGTCTTGTGAAATTCAGCTCTTTAAAAACTCAACTTCTTGAAATCTCCCTTTCAAAGACATCTCCTAACTTTTCAATTTCTTACGATGGTTCTCCAGTCTCTCCTGTTAAAAATATAAACATTCTTTACCTTCACATAAACAAAAAAAATGTCTTGGAAACCTCACATCACAATGGCTGCTAGGGAGGCCTCAAAGAAGCTGGGAGCTCTGATTAGGTTTCGAGAATTTTTTTTCTTCACAGTTGCTCCAATTATACAAGGGCCTTATCCACCCTTATATGGAGTACTGCTCTCATATCTGGGGTGACTCAGGTTTCACCCGTATTTTAGATAGGATTGAGTCAAAGACTAAAAGACTTATAAAATGTTCCGCTCTTACTAATTCACTTTACTCTTTAACTTTGAGGTGTGGCGTTGGTTTCTTGTGTATTTTCAATAGGTATTACAGTGGCAAATGCTCGAGGGAACTGTCCACTTGTATACCTCCACCTTTACGACGTCCTCTTAGCTAAAAGGGTGCATTATCTTCATATAAATTTTGTGTGGACATAGGCAACTCCAGTTTTGTCCTCTGTGGGGCCTCCTTCTTTCCAGCCACCCCTATTTTGGGGAATTCTCTCCCATCTTCTGTCTTTCCTGCTGAATTTAATCTCTATTACTTTAAAGGTCACGTCTGTGTTTACCTACGAAATTAGCGTTAGGTGGGACTTGTGGGTTGTTTTATTTTTTTCATTGCTTTAACACCCCCTCCTTGAATAGGGCTCTGCCCGTGAGCGGTGGTGATGTGTGAAAAAATTAATATATATATATATATATATATATATATATATATATATATATATATATTATATATATATATATATATATATATATATATATATATATATATATATTAACTTCATTAATACTTTAATCTTAAAACCCTGATTTTAAGCACATAAAGTAAAAATGATCATATTTTATTTATCTCCAAACACAAGAGTCAAGAATATTCCCTTTCATGCAATCTCCTTTTCTGTTGGAACTTGCTAAGTCAAATTTATTGTTTGTCTTAAATACAATTCTTCCTATCTTAAAACTGGTTATTTCCTGAAATAAAAATAAGAATTTTCCATTTTACAAAAAAAGTAGATAAAACTCGAGTTGTTCCAGCAGCATTGGACGTACTAGAGGAGTTCCCATCATAGAGTTTTATTGAACTTAGAAAGAAGATAAAAAGTACTGTATCTTATTTTACCCAAAAAGAAGATATATATATATATATATATATATATATATATATATATATATATATATATATATATATATATATATATATATATATATATATATATATATATATATATATATATATATATATATATATATATATATATATATATATATATATATATATATATAAACTACAAAATCTTTTCCTATTTACTAAAATAAAAAAAAAAAAAAAAAAAAAAAAAAAAAAAAAAAAATATTTAATTTTTTTTATTAAAAAAAATATTTTCATTACATATAAAATTAATGGTGGCCGTGTCCTCCATGACCACCATGACCTTTTCCTCCTCCTCCTCCTCCTCCTCCTCCACCATGCCCATGACCTTTACCTCCTCCTCCTCCACCATGCCCATGTCCTTTTCCTCCTCCTCCTCCTCCTCCACCGTGATGCCATCCACCATGCCCGTGACCATGACCTCCTGGCATTGGCTCAGCTGATGCCATGCTTATAATCACAACAATAAAGGCAATGAAGCAAATGAGTTTCTGAAAATCAAATAATATATATATATATATATATATATATATATATATATATATATATATATATATATATATATATATATATATATATATATATATATATATATATATATATATATATATATATATATATATATATATATATATACATACAGTGGCGGCTCGTCATTATGGGCTCCAGGGCTGCAGCCCCTCCAAATTAAAAATACCAGGCGTAGGATGTTGATATAAATATGAAATTTTTGTCAGAGGAAAGTGATTTAAATTCATTTTTTTAACAACTTAATACATAAAAAGTATAAATCATTAAAGAAAATAAGAAGTAAATGCATTTTGCAACTGCAAATTTTTGGGTACGATATTATTTTTCAAGCATTGCCATTATATAAAATATGGGCTGTAAAATTTCAGTCCTAATTTAGGCCAACTTATCACTTCTTAAATAATAAGACAGATATGGCAACTTACGAAAAAAACAATGCAAAATTGCAATAGCAGTTTTTATCAAGTATCTAGTTTGTCTTTCTGTCCTTTAAGTACAGATCAAAATGAAATATAAACAGACTAAGACAGTTGTTTAAAGTCTCATGTCGAGGGAGGTTGTTTTTTTTAATTGTGGAAGAAAAATTACAAGATTTATGTTTTTTTTTCTTGCTCTATATATATATATATATATATATATATATATATATATATATATATATATATATATATATATATATATATATATATATATATATATATATATATATATATATATATATATATATAAAACATTATGCCAGACTGCACTTCTACATACTTAAATATTACAAAAACTACTAAACGTACATTAAAAAGGATAACATTTTTGTAATCCTTGCAGAATTTTAAGTAAGAATAATTGGGAATAGAAAAAAATCTTATAATAATTTTAATACGTACGTAATAATTGGTTTTTTATGTTGAAAGACGTACGTTTGGCAGCGTCTGTTTTTGTGAGATAAATTTTTCCAATTTTGAAGGAAGATAAATTTAGCGATTGAGTAAGAATAGTGTAAAAAAATGTGAAATTTATATAATTTGGTGTAATATTACAGTATGCTTTTAAAACATTATTTATATGAAAGCAATTACAACTCCGATGACGACGTCTGAAGCAGAGAGATGTTTCTCGACTTTGAAGAGAATAAAAACTTTTAAATGTAGTACCATGTGAAACGAGAGATTGAATGTATTAACGATGTTTTCAATAGAGATAGAGAGCGAAATGGTCTGTAAAATACCAGATTTCAATGAAAAATTAATTGAAAACTTTTCGACATCTAAAATTCAAAGAACTAATCTTATTTTTAAATAAGAATATAAGCAACTTTTCAAGAATAAATAAGGTACGTTTGAAAATATATATATATATATATATATATATATATATATATATATATATATATATATATATATATATATATATATATATATATATATATATATATATATATATATATATATATATATATATATATATATATATATATATATATATATATATATATATATATATATATATATATATATATATATATATATATATATATATATATATATATATATATATATATATATATATATATATATATATATATATATATATATATATATATATATATATATATATATATATATATATATATATATTATATATATATATATATATATATATATATATATATATATATATATATATATATATATATATATATATATATATATATATATATATATATATATATATATATATATATATATATATATAAACTTGCAGCCCCTCCTTGCCAAGTTTACACGAGCCGCCACGGTATATATATATATATATATATATATATATATATATATATATATATATATATATATATATATATATATTATATATATATATATATATATATATATATATATATATATATATATATATATATATAAACTTGCAGCCCCTCCTTGCCAAGTTTACACGAGCCGCCACGGTATATATATATATATATATATATATATATATATATATATATATATATATATATATATATATATATATATATATATATATATATATATTATATATATATAATAATTAATGGAAAAGAGCTATAGTCCTATAGTCAGAAAGCGGAATAATTGGATCAAGGGATAGAATGATGTTATGTTATAAGAAAGTGTTTAAGTTATTGATGCGTTGAAAATAGAGGAAGGAAGTGTGCTTAAGACTTTATTGGTAGAGTGTACAAAGAATAAAGATAGAAGATTAGTTCGGAGTCACAGATTGACTAAAATCCTTCACCAACCATCTTCATCTTAGGATATATATATATATATATATATATATATATATATATATATATATATATATATATATATATATATATATATATATATATATATATATATATATATATATATATATATATATATATATATATATATATATATATATATATATATATATATATATATATATATATATATATATATATATATATATATATATATATATATATATATATATATATATATATATATATATATATATATATATATATATATATATATATATATATATATATATATATATATATATATATATAATAATATATATAATATATAATATATATATATATATATATATATATATATATATATATATATATTATATATATATATATATATATATATATATATATATATATATATATATATATATATATATATATATATATATAATAACTTACGGTTTGGCTTAAGAATTTCATGTTGCGTTGAAAGAGCAATTTTTAATGTGCATCGAAGGGAGTAAAATTTTCTTTTATAAAGAATAGTAAAGTCGTTCACCCAAATAAATATAGTTCATTTAATATATGACACAAGTTTATTAAAATTTAAAATGTATTTTAATCATTTTAATCATTAAGTAAGGGAAATCATTTTACTTTGTATTGTTTAATATTTGAATTTAGTTTGCTAAAAATAATCAAACAATTGCATTAGGAAATTTGTATCAGATTTTTTTTTCTCCATTGAATTGGTTGTAATTTCTTCATGTTCATTTCAAGTTCAGTGTCACTTAGAGCTATTGAGCCGGTATATATATATATATATATATATATATATATATATATATATATATATATATATATATATATATATATATATATATATATATATATATATATATATATATATTTACCTCTGGTGGGCAAAGGCCAGAGGCCTACCAAATTCCACCAGAGTTAGGGAAAAGTCGGGAATCATGGTCAAATTAAAGGCCGACATGACCTGATACACGGCGTTTGAAGTGTGTAAGTCAATAGGAAGTTGGGAAAATAGATGAAGGGAGTGTGTTCCAGACTTTACCAGTAGAGTACATGTAAGATTGAGCATAGCGGTTAAGTCTGGGGTCAGAGAGTTGGACAGAGAAAGGATGAGACTGTGTAGAAAGGCGTGTCGCACGAGCTCTTCTCAATGGAGGAGGTATGCGACGAGAGAGTTCAGAAGAGCAGTGTCCAGTTGTAATAGCGATAGTATAGAGAGAGTGACGCAACAATTCGACGGGCAGAAAGAGATTGGAGAGAGTTAGTAAGAGCAGGAGAGTTGATGAGACGAAAAGCCCTAGACTCCACCTTCTCAGGAGAGCTGTATGTGTGGAACCACCCCAGATGTGCGAAGCATACTCCATACAAGGGCGAACAACACCCCTATACAGAGCAAGCAACTGGGGTGGCGTGAAGAAATTCTGAAGGCGCCTCAGAACACCCAACCTCTTAGAAGCTTGTTTAGAAAGAGAAGGTAATGTGATCTTTCCAAGAAAGATCACGAGAAAAGAAACACCAAGAATATTAAGGACAGATGAAGGTTTGAGTTGTGTGTTTTCGAAGAAGATATCATAGTTGTGTGGAAGAT
>SEYY01024059.1:10000-12500 GCA_009176605.1 Armadillidium nasatum | reverse complement strand
TAAAAGAGAGCAAATTTTACATACTTTTTCCATATTGTTACGTATCATTCCTCACTCAAAATACCAAGATTCTTTTGTGGGGCGGATTTCAAAGTAAATCACACTGGAATGTCGAATTCCTCGCATACTGATCTGAGGGGAAAAGAGGCCAAAACTTTCAGTATTCTTAACAATGTGGGATTGTTGATTAGTAAAACTACCCATTTCCTGATCATCCAAATTAATTCTTGAACATTCGTGATTTGTGATTGACAACTAGTCCCTCACTCTATAGTTACATCATTTCCATTCGTATTGGTAACTCTGGCCACAATCTTGCAGTTCTTAATTATAATGTTTTCTCTACTGCAACGAGAGCTGCGAAACGGGTAAATACTTTACTCCCTCCTGCTCTTATTTTATCACTTTAAAATTACTCTACTCCAACTCAATTAGCTACTAAACTAGCTATCCATGGAATGACTCTTGTTCTGACTCTGAGGATGCATCGATGTCTGGCAAAGAGGTAAGGTGATGGAATAAGCAGGTTCATTCCCTTTTCGATTAAATTTTTCTCTCCTCAAAATCTATGGTTCGAATGCATTTGTATTCGTACCATTCAGACTAAGAACATTCTCGTATCGCTTTTACTAATTTTTATTTGATTCGGAGGCATTGCATTGATATTATTCGACTTGCAAAGAGTGCTTTCAATTAAAACGAAAAATATTTGATCTCTTTGTTTCTCCATCCGACAAATTTTTCTGACCTCTTGCCGGAAACATCTTTAACATTATATCTTCTTTGAACTAACTTTCCTTCTGTTATTTACCTCAATAAGCCTGAAATCAATGTATTTCTACTTTTTTAATTAATACTACTTCTACCTTTCCGACATGGACATTTTTCTCCCTACTGTCCCTTCTTCTCTGAGTTTTCTCACATGTCACTTGCCAATATCTAAGATAATATATATGGTTGGGTGAGAGGGATACCAACACATATGAAAATTAGAAAGGACTTCAAAGCCGGAGATGTAGTTTTAAGGTTTGAAGGGAACTTGAACTGAGACTGAAAAGAATATATACTCAGTGGAGTAAAAAAAAAAGATATTGAGTGAAGAATTTTTTTCCTACTACATAATAAAGAAGTCTGGAGTGGGAGCCGAATAATATTTAAATGGTTAAGACGGACCATATAAAATGATGGAAGTGGAATGCAGCAAGGTATTTTAAAATGATAGAGTCGGAAAAGAAAGAGTTGAAGGAGCTAACTGAAATAAAGGATTCAAAACTCGAAGCTAATTTGAAACAAGATACTGTAATGATTTAAATCAAATTTAGAATTAATACATTCGGTTACAGAATTTTAAGAGCAGAGGTATTAGGCACAAAAGTAGATAATCTTTTTGATGAAATAAGCAATTAAGGAAAAAATTAATAGAAAAAAATAAACCTAGGAATGAGCTCAGTCATCTACTAAGATTTTCTGAGACAAAAAATAAAAAATAAATAAATAAATAAATAAAAAAATAATAATAATCAAGAGAAAAACTTAAGAATCGATCTGTAAAAGTATCTTTTTTTTCAACTTTGACAAGTTTAACAATATCAATGCTAAAACGGTCCAATTAAGATAGCAAAGTGATTAATTTAGATGCAGATTTGGTCAGAATATTTAATAAAAAACATAGTTCAGTAAATTGATGGTAATTTCGATAATAAGTCTTAAAGTACAAGTTTTAGACAGTTTTGTATAAGTTCACTTTCAAATTGCTGTTAATTAAAGAAATTAAAATATTTGTTCACGTTGATTTTAATGAATTTACTGGTTTTGGTAAGATCTATAATAGATTTATAATGTTAACAGATCTCTCTGTTTATAACCTTATCGCAGCATGATGCCTTAATTTTGTTACTATAGTTGTAACCAAATTTTGACTCTGTTAATAAGTCTCTCTCTAATATCCTTCCACTCAAAAGAAGGTAAAAGGGTCGACTAATAAAGATTCATTCTTTGAAATAACTTTGATAGTAGATCTCTGCAAAAAATTAAAATGTTTTTCCAATTTAAAATGCAACACCTCCGCTCTTCCCTTTCCGCTGCACTGGAATAGGTAACAGGAATGACAAATTAATGCCAAATTCTTCTTGTTAGTCACTATATAACACTTCATTTCCAACATTTTTGTAATACTGTTATGTAATTAAAAATCTCCTCCATTTCTTTTATTTCTAAGAATCCTAACAACAATATTTGAAATATTTAATATCTTACTTATCCTATTGCTTATACCTATCCTTTTCTTTTGTATTTCTAATGTTTGAATTAGTAGAATAGTTTTGTCTCTCACCCCTAACTTTACCAAGTTTCCTGTCTGTCAAGCCTCTAGTATACAGTAATTAAAAGCATTAAAACCCTCGTGACTCGAGTAAATGTCATCCATAGTTAAAATATATTTCTTCGTAAATATGTCACGTAAATCTAAAAAAAATTTAACCTTTCAGAAAGATGGAGATCC
>SEYY01024058.1:0-18270 GCA_009176605.1 Armadillidium nasatum | reverse complement strand
AAAACCTGTGTCTGCCTTGGTCATGTAGCGTTTTAATTTTTCAGATTGCCTTCACAAAGGAGATTTCTCTGCGAAACAATGAAATTCTTAATATGAAGAGGAAGAAATTTTTTCCAAAATTAATTAGATGGGCAAGTTGATATTTGGCTAAAGAAATAAGATGTAAGTGCTCCCTCAAAATCTTAATAGGGCCTGCATTCAACTCAAACGACCATTTATTCGTTTGCGCTCAAGGTAAAGGCTATAAAATTCAGGCGGCCCTTGTTAAAAATTTAAGAGAACCATTGCGAATAAGCAACAGAAAGCAACGGAACCTTCCCAATAAAGCAATGGGAACACAATTGGAAGTAGAGTCCAGTCGAAGATTGATCAGCTACCAAGGATGAAGAGAAACGGCATGTAATTAACAATTGTAAAAAAAAATAAATAAATAAATAATAAAAAAATATATCATTATTAATATTATTTTCTATTATTATTTAATTGTTATTTGTTGTTGTTGTTGTTTGTTGTTTTTATTATTATATTTTTTTATTATTATTATTATTTTTTTATTATTATATTATTATTATTATTATTATTATTATTATTATTATTATTATTATTATTATTATTATTATTATTATTATTTGTAAATATTTTAAAAGAAAGAGACAAATAAAGCTTTCCGTTGTCCGGCCCATGGGTGTATGTAAAAAGTGAACAAATATATTATAAAGAATGATTGTGGGTTTGTTCAAGTTAGTGGTTAGTGAAGATAGTAGGGACTATCTTGAGGGGGGGGGGTAATGTAGGGAATTGACCCCTATTGAGTTTTAGTTGTATTTAGTTTTTATTGTAAATCTAATGCTCCCTTTTATTGCCCACGATTTCAGGGGTCTATTTGAGCAAATAATATTGGCCGGTAGACCTAGGTATTTTGGCCCTCATTGGAAACTGCTAAGTGTCTCTAAGATAATATTAGGAGGGCGAAGAAGACGATAATTTCTTGAAAGTCAAGTTGCCACCTCTGTAGGTAAGGGTTTTAGAATTCGTTTTGGAGTTGTGAGAATGAGATGGGGATGATAGTAAGAGGGGTTATCTAATTGGGGTTTTTCTTTAATTTTTTAGGTGGCAATCTATATTGAACTACAATTTGAACTACAATTTATTTTGGAACTTCAATCATTAGTGGAATCTAGCGTTTTTGTGGACTCATCCTTTAATTAAAAGCATCTGGTAGTCTGTGTCTTTAACTGTTAAATAACGGAGATTGTTCGGGCAGCGGAAAGTCTCATAAGAGGATTGGAGGTGATCGGGAGGGGGGACGCGTTGCACGTTCGGGGTTTGGCACTCCTATCCTTTTACATTTTAAACTATTTCCTTATTTTGTCTCGAGAGGTGCAATACCATTGTTTTTGTTCAAATTTGCCAAGATTTTAGTAAATATATCATTTAGTGAGCTTTTTACTGGCCTGTTGAATTGCTACCTTTTGAGCTTAGTGTTTCTTTTCGACTCCGACAACCTTCTTCTATCATTAAATTTGAGCCAGGCTGAGTTGGATAAAGTTAGTGTTAGGGTTTCTCCTTCTCCTGTTCGCTCTTCTTTCTTGACTGGCGCTTCCTCCCTTTTTCTTCTTCGCTTTGTCCTTTCTTCCTTTGCAAGGTTTATTCGGGGGTTTCCAAGAGACCTTGGCAGAGATTTGACGGGGGAGAGTGCAATTATCACTGAAGTCCAACACAGACGTACCGCAGTATAATACTGCAAGAACCTAATTGTAAACAGCCAGGGCGTTGGGCGTACGTTCAGCTTTGCTGAAGACCATCTGGAGAATTAGAACCCCTCCGCCCCTTCGTTCGTTGCTGTAAGAGAAGAGCTTTGTCGAATTCACGATATATATATATATAATATATATATATATATATATATATATATATATATATATATATATATATATATATATATATATATATATATAATATATATATATATATATATATATATATATATATATATATAATATATATATATATATTATATACTATATATATATATATATATATATATATATATATATATATATATATATATATATATTATAATATAATATATATATATATATATATATATATATATATAATATATATATATATATATATATATATATATATATATGATATATATAATATATATATATAATATATATATATATATATATATATATATATATATATATATATATATATATATATATATATATATATATATTATATATATATTATATATATATAATATATATATATATTTATATTATAAATATATATATATTATATATATATATATATAATATATATATATATATTATATATATATATATATAATATATAATATATATAGATATATATTATTTATTATATATATATATAAATATATATATATATATATATATATATATATATATATATATATATAATATATATATATATATATATATATATATATATATATATATATATATATATATATATATATTATATATATATATATATATATATATATATATATATATATATATATATATAATATATATAATATATATATATATATATATATACATATTAATAAATCAATTTTCATCTTTTTCATTGCTGTAGTGTTTGTTAAAAAGAGAATAACAATAATAATAATAATTACCATCATGTAATTATTTTTAATTTTCTTCTATCAGTTTTTGTTCTCTATATATTGAATATAATATCAGTTAATAGTTAGCTAGTATTAAAGTTTCTTCAAGTCTTTTATAAAAACCTCCTGTGAAGTGCTCATCATTTACAATATCATATGTAAGTTTACTTTAAGAACAGATGAAGGTATGAGTTGTGTGCTTCCGAATTAGACATCGTAGTTGTATAGAAGATATTGCCGAGTGGAGAGATGGAGGAACTGAATTTTTGAGGCATTGAAAGGAAACATGTTTTCTCTGCCCCAATTAAAAAAGCGAGAAAAATCAGAGGTTAGTGTCTCCAAGGCTACTCTTCTCAATATTATCAACTGCTGTTGGGTGGGGCGTTTTATAATGAAGCTTGGAGTCATAAGCATAGGAGTAGATTGGAGATGAGGTAATAAAATGAAAAGCTGAAAAAGTGTTAGGGATAGGACAGAACCCTGTGGAACACCACTGTTAATAGATTTATAGGAAGAACGGTGGCCGTCTATAAAGGCTGCTATAGAACGACCGGAAAGGAAATTAGAGAGAAGGATAGATACCGAAAGAGGGAAGTTCAGAAATCAAAGCTTTGTGCAAGACTCTATTGAAGGCTTTCGATATGTCCACCGCGACAGCTAAGGATTCAACGAAATGTCAAAGAACGGAGGACCAAGAGTCAGAGAAAAGGAAAAGAAGAACACCAGTAGAGAATTTCTTACGAAAGCCATGCTGGCGATCAGAGATAAGATTAGAAGAATGGAGATGTTTCCAAATCTTCCTGTTAAAGATAGATCTGTCTTTTATTTCGCATTTACAGAGATGCTCATTTGAATAAGAGCTAAAATCTAATGCAAATTTGAGAGAAACTTATTTTGACTCTTGGTTCGGCTGATATTAAATTTATCTCCTATTAATTCTGCAAAATATTACATCATTTTATAATTAACTCTTTCTTTTCAATTCCTAAATTTAATATAATTGAGAAATATTTTATATTTTCTTTGATTGATCTACTTTATATTAAAAAATATTTCGGCAGCTTTTTGCTAAAAATTTTAACTATTTCTTGTTTATATTTAAAATTTTTTGCTTTTGATTTAAGTTCAATTTTGATAAAATTTTCCCATCTTTTCGTTCTTAAAAATATATATTGTGCATTTTCTACCAATATTGTAAATATGGAAATATAGGTTGATAGGTTTACATAGCTAACTAAATTGTGTTTTCGTATCAAAAGTTTATTTTGCATATATATATTTTGTTTGTAAATTTGTGCATTTGCTCTACATGCAATTTGCATCAAAAGTAATAAGAGAGTCTATTTCGAGTTAATGTGTTCTGTAGGTATACTGAAGATCTGAGTGATTTCCGCATAAAATTGCCGTATTTTCTACATTCTGAATTTAACATAGTAGGGTCTAGCTTTGCTATGATATAAAAGTCAAGTTATCAGGTTTTTGCAATATAACCCTTGAATATTATCTAAACATACAAGCAGTCACACACATCAAGTCGAAAATTTGCATTTTCGCAAATTTATATATATATATATATATATATATATATATATATATATATATATATATATATATATATATATATATATATATATATATATATATATATATATATATATATATATTATATATATATATATATATATATATATATATATATATATATATATATATATATATATATATATATATATATATATATATATATATATATATATATATATATATATATATATATATATATATATATATATATATATATATATATATATATATATATATATATATATATATATATATATATATATATATATATATATATATATATATATATATATATATATATATATATATATATATATATATATATATATATATATATATATATATATATATATATATATATATATATATATATATATATTATATATATATATATATGAAATATATAAATATATAATAGGTGTGGTTCACATAATCGGCCCATACAATTTATATTAAATAATATATATATAATATACTTTATATCTTTTAATATATATCAAAAAATATATATATATATATATATATATATATATATATATATATATATATATATATATATATATATATATATATATATATATATATATATATATATATATATATATATATATATATATATATGTATGTATATGGGTTCAGTTTACTTCATGAGTCGCATTTCAGCGTGAGAATAAAACGTAAAAAATTTAGGGTAAAGTAAAAATCTTATTGGGGAAAACGTGTTAATAAGTCCAATATTATTGAAGCGTAAAAAGTATACTTTTTTGCGTTTTTTAAATAGTATATATATATATATATATATATATATATATATATAATAATATAATATAAATATATATATATATATATATATATATATATATATATATATATATATATATATATATATATATATATATATATATATATATATATATATATATATATATATATATATATATATATATATATATATATATATATATATATATATATATATATATATATATATATATATATATATATATATATATATATATATATATATATATATATATATATAATAAATAATAAAAATAAACTAAATTAAAAATTTGCGATATCCTTTAATATCGTTATGTATAAATTTCCTTATTATTCAAGTAAAACATGTATATTTGTACTACTAACGTAACCTAATCTAACCTAACCTACCTAACGTAACTTATTCTACCAAACTTAACCTAATCTAACTTACCTAACTTAACCTAACTTAACCTAACCTACCTAACCTAAACTAACTTAACCTAACCTAACGTACCTAACCTAACCTTATCTTTTCAACCTTCCTAATCTAAGCAAAACGTTTGTCTTTCTCTCTCTCTCTCTCTCTCTCTCTCTCTCTCTCTCTCTCTCTCTCTCTCTCTCTCTCTCTCTCTCTCTCTCTCTCTCTCTCTCTCTATATATATATATATATATATATATATATATATATATATATATATATATATATATATATATATATATATATATATATATATATAATATATATATATATATATATATATATATATATATATATATATATATATATATATATATATATATATATATATATATATATATATATATAATATATATATATATATATATATATATATATATATATATATATATATATATATATATATATATATATATATATATATATATATATATATATATATATATATATATATATATATATATATATATATATATATATATATATATATAATATATATATATATATATATATATTATATAATATATATATATATATATATATATATATATATATATATATATATATATATATATATATATATATAATATATATATATATATATATATATATATATATATATATATATATATATATATATATATATATATATATATATATATATATATATATATATATATATATATATATATTATATTAAAAGTTTTAAAGTAAAATTAAATTTTCTCAAATGCTTTGATGGTTGTTAGGGCATTATCAAGAAGTAGTACTGAGCATTTGAGAAAAAGAAGCTGTAATGAGCATGTGAGAAAAAGTTCGATTGAGTATGTGAGATAAAGCTCGATTGAGCATTTTTAAATAAGAAGGTCGATTGAGCATTTGCGAATAAGAAGCTCGATTAAGCATTTTTGAAATTGTCAAGAAGCTGTATTGAGCATGTGAGAAAAAGCTCGATTGAGCATATGAGGTAAAGCTCGATTGAGCATGTGAAAAAAGCTCGATTGAGCATGTGAGAAAAAGCTCGATTGAGCATGTGAGATAAAGCTCGATTCAGTATTTGTGAATAAGAAGCTCGATTGAGCATTTGTGAATAAGAAGCTCGATTAAGCATTTGTGAGATTATCAAGAAGCTGTATTTAGCATTTGAGAAAAAAAAACTGTATTGAGCATGTGAGAAAAAGTTCGATTGATCATGTGAAATAAAGCTCGATTGAGCATTTGTGAATAAGAAGCTCGATTGAGCATTTGTGAATAAGAAGCTCAATTGAGCATTTGTGAATATGAAGATTGATTAAGCATTTGTGAAATTGTCAAGAAGTTGTATTGAGCATTTGAGAAAAAGAAGCTGTATTTAGCGTGAGAGAAAAAGCTCGATTGAGCATGTGAGAAAAAGCTTGATAGAGTATTTGAGAATAAGAAGCTCGATTGAGCATTTCGGAAATTATAATAAGCTCTATTGGATATTTCGGAAATTTAATCTAAAGTTCTGGCTTTATTTCTAAAGCTCTATTGAGCATACAATAACTGAAAATGAATATAGAAGACATTTCTTCAGTATCCACACTTCTTCAAGTATGGAAATTATTATCTCCAGTGACGCGGAAATAGTAGAACAAAACCTTTCTTTTGAGTTGTTCATAATCATATTTCCAACTAAGATTTGTTTTTATTTCGCATTTACATTTGAATACGAGTTGAAATCTTATGCAAATTTGTAGAGAAACCATCCTTAACTCTTGGTTCAGCTGATATTAAATTTACCTCCTATTAATTCTGCAAAATATACCATCATTTTATAATTAACTTCTTTGTAATTCATAATATATAATATATATATATATATATTATATATATATATATATATATATATATATATATATATATATATATATATATTATATATATATATATATATATATATATATATATATATATATATATATATATATATATATATATATATATATATATATATAATATTATATATATATATATAATATATATATATATATATATATATATATATATATATATATATTATATATATATATATATAATATATATATAATATATATATATTATATAATATATATACAATATATATATATATATATATATATATATATATATATATATATATATATATATATATATATATATATATATTATATATATATATATATATATATATTATATATATATATATATATATATATATATATATATATATATATATATATATATATTATATATATATATATATATATATATATATATATATATATATATATATATATATATATATATATATATATATATATATATATATATATATATATATATATATTACGTTATATATATATTTTTCCGTTTTTTTAATTCTCACTACCTTTCCCACAACCGTGGGGTGTTGACTACTGCAAACTAAAACTGTTACCAGCATTCATCCCCTCACTAATATTTACCATTCATTCCTGTTCTCCATCTACAGCATACCCTTCTCCCATCCCAGCCCCCTATCCCTCAAAAACACCTTGACCCTACTTACCTACTTTGCTACAGTTTTTAATATTTTCAAGTGTATGCATATTTATTTTCAATCACAGGGTAATTTAGTGTCAACTCAGTGTTTTCGCAGTTTATAATTATAATTCGAATATTTAATATACTATTCATAGTAAATTTCGAAATATATTTTAATTTTATATTTTTTATATTTTATTTTGTTTTGTTTTGTATTTGAATTTTTTATTAAATCTATATTTGTTTTTTGCTTTTTTATATTTTATATTTTATATTTTTTTACTTTTTATTTTTTTAGGCTGAAAATGAAGTTAGATTTAAAATTAGAGATTCTTTACAGGTAGTTTTAGATATGTATATTTAGTTTAGCTCTTGTTTGGTGATTAATTTTTAAATTTTGAATTGTTTGGAATTTTTTTTATTTTTTGGAATATTTTATTTTAATAGATTAATAGTTAATTTTTAACTTTTCATATTATATTAATAGGTTTAAGGTTAATTTCATAGTAAGGGATTAGTTATTCACTTGAAAATACTTTGTTGAATTTCTCTTTCCTTTTTTATTAGTTTTTTAGTTATTTATATTTATTGATGTCTATATATATATATATATATATATATATATATATATATATATATATATATATATATATATATATATATATATATATATATATATATATATATATATATATATATATATATATATATATATTAACTTTACATTAAACTTTGGGAAGAGGTGCTGCGAGGACTGGGCTTAATCCTCCAGTGGGGCGGGGGGCCGTATCGTATACTGCCAGAGTCGTAAGAACGGAGTTAAAAAGGGGTTCAGTAGTGTGTAGAATTCTTTGTTGAAGAAAGTGGAAATTGGGGAGATATATAAGGCTAAAAAGCTGAATTTATTAGTTCTTTTATGGGGTCAAGGAGTTATTGAGGTATAGGGGCTGGGATGGGAGGAGGGTATGCGATTGACGGAAGACAGAAATGAATGGAAAAAGAGTGATGAGCTGATAATGCATATATATATATATATATATATATATATATATATATATATATATATATATATATATATATATATATATATATATATATATATATATATATATATATATATATATATATATATATATATATATATATATATATATATATATATATATATATTCTTGATTTTGTGTGGACGTAGGAAATCCCAGGCTAGCCCGTGTGGTACCTCCTTCTTTCCAGCCACCTCTATTCTGTGGAACTCTCTACCATCATTTATTTTTCCTCCTGTATTTAATCTTCCACTCTTCAAGGCTTCCGTCTGCGCCCACCTGAGGGCTGTGCGTTAGGTGTGTGTGTGTGTGTTTGAATGAGCTTTGTGCATGTGTGTGTGCCCCCTCCTTGAAAAGGGCTCTGCCCGTGAGTGGTGGCGTCTGTAATAATATATATATATATATATATATATATATATATATATATATATATATATATATATATATATATATATATATAGTAAGGGGACCATTTTGCAGGTCAGTGCCAGTGCTAGGTTGCAAATCAATATTGCAATGTTTAATTCAACATTGCACCAAGGAGGGCGTCCCTCCATCTTTCCCCTCCCTACTTCTTTCTTGATGGTAATTTGAGGGGAAATTGACTCTACCACTCTTTCCTAAAGTATTTTTGATCCGATTAATCGGATAATCTGATAATTAATCAAATAGTCCAATAATCAATCTGGATACTCCCCTTAATTAATTATGTTAATTCTTTAATCTCCGCTCCTTTCTTTAATCTTTTTAATTCTTTAATCCGCTAAACCTCGCCCCTTTTTTACCTTTTTCTCCAAGGCACGTGCCTGGCGGCAAATGACCATTACGTGCTCGTGCCAGAGCCTAACTCATGCTCTTTCATGAACGTCACTTCTAGCTTTTTCTAGCACTTTCTAGCTTTTTTAGGCAATTTAAGCACTTTATAGCAACTTCTAACACTTTCTAGCACGTGGCACCAATGCTATTTCATGCAAACATGAGGTGAAGGGAGTGCCAATGTCAGCCACAGCCGGCATAGAGGGTAAGATCTCATTGCAAGAGCCTCTTTGTAACATTGCAAGGCACATTTGGTGATGACGTCACCTGTGCATGCGCACACGCACATATACATATCATGGCATGGGGCCATCACGAGACTATGACGTCATCCGTCCGAAATTTTCTCTTGATTACGTGGTTTTTATTTCCGTAGTATTTTTGTACACGTGATTTCTGTCCGCCATCTTGGATTTGGTGTCCGCCGTCTTGAAGTTCTGTCCGCTATCTTGGATTTCCCAAACACGTGGTTTCAATACCCGTAGATTTTTTCCCGCCATCTTGAATTTGAATTTCCCATCCATTTTTCCCTTGACTTTTGAATTTGAATTTTTCCTCCATTTTTTTTTTATCACATGGGGTTCTCTATCTTAATTTGAATTTTTCTGCCATTTTCTTAATCACGTGGTTTTCGCCATCTTAGATTTGATTTTGAATTTTCCCGATTTTTTTTTATCCCAGAGCCATCTAGTGAGGGAAAATCAAGCTCCTCCAATATTCAGAGAAAGGGTGCGAACTTAAAACTAATGTGAGACCATTGTGTATTTTTGGTTATTAGGTAATATTTTACATAACATAAATTCATTTATTGTAATAATATGACGTTATTTCACTTTTTTATGCGACTTTATTTATTATATAATCATGATTACATATTTCATTATATCGAATAAATTATTACATAATAATTATATAATAACTGAATACTAGTACGATTATATCATCGATTACATTGAATGAATTATTACATAATAATTATATAATCACTGATATTATGTAGCAATTTATACAAATTCTTATAACTACTGTCATTTTGTCATATTTCCATTATTTTTATGAACATTATCACATAATAATTATAATATTCACTGATATTATATAATAATTTAAATAAATTTTTATAACTGCTATTTTCAAATATATTTCTTTATTACTTTTCTATTACTTTTAGTACCATTGTTATATAATAATTATATAATCACAGTTATTGCTTTATAACTTTGCATAATAATGATTATATATTTACTGTTATTACGTCATCGAAAACTTTATTTATTTCGTAATATTTTACACTTCACTTACATCATCGATTATTTCGAATGTTAATTACATAATCAGTTATTACGTGATATTTAACATATGAATTATTTAATCGCAGTTACCAAGTACAATCTTTACCACATTCTTCACATAGAAACACATGCACACATACACAAGTATATGCAAATCCTCACAACTATATCGATGACGTCACTATGCTGCCCGCATTCTATTTCGATATTACTATTTTTATTATTTCATGTGAATTTTTAATATACCTCTTATATTCATAACTAAGTTTTCGATTATTTCGAGTGAATTATTACTTTATCAATTTTTTTAAATTATTTTTTGTTTTTATTTTTTATTAGATAAAATATGAAATATCAAAAATTCATAAACCAAAGTAAACGCATTTTCATTCATTACACATTAACTAACAATGAAATCATTCTGGAATAACATTTTAATATTAAATATATTTACAGTCTTATTATTTATAATCTTATGCAACTAATGTGTCGTCATACATTTTCTTTATTGCTATGTATTCAAATTATTATAAATCAAATGATTTTTAGGTTTGTGACGTCACGACCATATATTCTTACGATGTCATACATTTTCTTTGAAAGCTTTGCTTTCAGGTCCTGACATGAATTACAATTCTTGGAAATATTTATTCCCTAAACTAAGCAACGTCATTGGGCTTATTATTTTTCCTATATTTAACATGCTTTCATGTTTGATGATAGTTAATACAATAGAAACATATGGTTTCCGACATCTTCGATCTCTATTCACGTAGTCGTCATCTCCGTAGATTTTCTCTTGACCACGAGGCTTCCTCACTCCAATAACCTATTCCTGTTTATGACTCACTAAATTGATATACTATTATTTACTTTAACTCACTAACCCAAATGATGCATTTTGTCTATAACATTATTACGTGTCTGATATTTGTATCGTTTCCAATCATTACCTGATATTTCATGTTTATGACTCATCTCAGGTGACGAATAAAACATAATAACGTGTTGACAGTATTAATTCATTTCATATCTACAACGTCATTCTATAACAATAATTGTTTTACTTATAAATAAAAATTCTTATTACAAAATAAACAATTACTTTAATATTATTTTATATATGCGAAGGCATTAGTACATAAATATTACATCATATAATTTCAATCCAATGACTCTATTTCTTTAATAGCAAAATGATATCATATACATATTTTTGAATATACATCCGTTTTCTTCAAGCTGTAACTTATTTTAAAACTTATTTCACATCAATATTTTCTATATTTCTTTCAAGCTATAACTTTTTAAAACTTATTACACATTACATTCTCTATATTTATTTAAAGTTATAACTTTAAAAATTTATTTTCATACCTTTCAATAATAAATTATTTTGTATCTCTTAAAAAAATCTAATTTTTTCTAAAACAATTTATTTATAACAATTTATTGGTATTTATGGGGTTAAAGCACTGAATCATGTAATGAGAACTATGAATCTTCTACTCCGTACACAGGTACACATATACACACACGTACATGCAATCATACACACATAATATATTCTAAATTAACAACCTTCTTCACATAGTTATAACTGAAATAATTATTTTTCTTTTCTATTCATATTTTCTTAATTTTTTAACGCAATACCTGCGAAAATTTTCATACAATACCCAAACAACCTCATGCACAAGTACACACACATAAACACACTAATGATAAAATAAAATATATACGACAAAGAGGTGTCAGTTAATTTTTATTATTTCACAGACATGTATCACAATGTTTTGAGTGACGAGATGCCATACACTACTTTTATATTTAATATATTCCACTTTAAATTATCAGGCAGTAATTTAAAAACTTTTTTTTACAGATCGCCACCACTCACGGGCAGAGCCTTTTTTTAAGTAGGGGGCACACACAGAGCAAGAAAACTTACTCAAACACACACCTAACCCACATCCCACAGGTGGGCACAGACAGAAAGAAGCCTTGTAGAGTGGAAGATTAAATGCAGGAGGAAAAAAAAGGTGATGTTAAAGAGTTCCACAGAACAGAGGTGTCTCGAAAAAAGGAAGCACTGCAACGAGCTAGCCTGGGGTTTTCTACACCCATTCAAAATTAGTACGAAAGCAGGGCACCAATCGTGCAACTAGGACGATGCAACGTTGGAGGAATGCGAGAGACCAATTCCCTCGAGCACCTGCCATTGTAGTACATATAGAAGAGAGATAGCGCGCCAACGACACGTAGCAGAGAAAGTGTATCAAGAGAGTGAAAATAATGGACAGTTTATTAATCTTTTAGTTTAAGACTCAACCCGATCCTGAAAAGAGGAGGAGCCGGAAGCCCCCCCCCCCAGATGTAAGAACTGTACTCCATACAAAGGCGAATAAGACTAAAATATTTGGAGTTACTGCTCGGAAGAAAAAATTCTCGCAACCTGAACAGAACTCCCAGCTTCTTTGAGGCCGCTTTAGCAACCATTGTGATATGCGGTTTACAAGACAGTTTATTGTTTATGTTTAGACAAAGAATGTTTGTTATTTACAGGTGAGACGAGAGAACCGTCGAAGAGGATAGGAAAGCTTGGAAGTATTTTTGAGAGGGAAATGTGAAGAAGTTGAGTTTTTAAAGAGTTAAATTTCACAAGGTTGCTATGACTCCATAAGCAAGAAATGAATCGTAACGTTGAAGACGAGAAGCAATTCTAGAAGGAAAAGAGGGAACAGATTTGAAATGAGCAGAAGAATGTAGAGTTGAGTCATCAGCAAAAGAGTGAACAGAGTTCGAAGTGCAGTTGTGAAAACCGTTAATGAAAAATAAGAATAAAGTTGGAGATAAAACAGAATCTTGAGGAACACCACAGTTTACAGAAAAAGAGGAAGAGGTCACTCCATCTACAAGTGCCAAAATGGAACGATCTGAGAGAAAACTAGATAAGAGTAAGCAAAGGGAATGAGGAAACCCAAAGGAAGGGATCTTGGAGAGCAGCGACGCATGCCATGCCAGGTCAAAACCTTGAATATGTCAAGCGCAACCACACAAGATTCCCCGAAATCCCTAAGGACCAGACACCAGTTGACTTTAAACGTCGAAAGCCATACTGGTGATCTGAGAGAAGAGAATGAGACTAAAATGATCCAGGAAAAGAGAATTGAGAAGAGTTCCAAAAATTTTAGACAGAACACAAGTGAGAGCTATAGGTCCATAGTTAGAAGGTCAGAACGACTACCTTTTTTCGGGATCGGCTGAACAAGAGCACGCTTCTAGCATTGAGGAAAAGTATTAGTATTAAGAAATATAGACTAGATGTGAACGAATACAGGCGCTAACTCTGAAGCACACTCCCTCAGAACACGAGGGGGATTGACATCCGGGCAACTGGCCTTCCTAACGTTCATAGATTTCAGGATCCTATGCACCCGATCATGAATAATTACAAGTAGATGCATGGGATACCTAAGAGAAGAAGGAGTAGGAGGAGGGATTCCAGAATCTATCAGAGTGTAATAAGATGAGAAAATGAAGCCGAAGAACTTAGCCTTTTCAGGAGTATTATCTACAGAACCATCAGAGCGAATAAGAGGAGGAACGGCAAATTTACAGAAGTTGTTAGAGTTATTTTTGAAAATAGACCATAAATTTTTATCAGTATGAGAGCAATGGAGGTCAGCGCAATTCCTTTTTGTGAAAGTACGCTTATTCCTTCGAAGAGCATCCCTGAAACGATTCCAAGCTGAATAAATATTGGCAAGAGTGATATAAGGAGAGTTTTTCCACTCACAATAAGCATTATGTCTCACCCGAAGGACAAGAGAACAGTTGCCATCGAATCATGGATTTTGAGAAAAAAAGATTTAGTTGAAGATGGAATGAATTTGCCCATCCCATCAAGAATTATGTCCCCTACCTTTTCAGCAGAGACAGAAGCGTCCCCCGAGATTAAGCACGATTCACTCCAATGGTTGATAGCAAAGAAGCGACGCATTGCCCCAAATTATCCCGAATGAAGTGCCAGAAAGAGGGCTTAGGGCATGGTGGAGCTGTTGGAGAGAAAGCATTATAACTAAGAGCTATAAGATTATGGTCAGAGTTGCCAATTGGAGGGAAAATGGTGTATTTATATCTAGAAGGAGTAGTGGTGAAACACAAATCAAGTGTATTCAAGAATAGGTTAGGACGATTTGGAATGTATGTGGGTTCCCTAATCACTGCTCCAGATCGTTAAGAATGCTGAATGGTTTGGCCTCCCTCTCACCTGTATCAGTATGAGAAGAACCCAATCGCTCTGTGTGATGTACGTTAAAATCCTCTAAATAGAGGACTTCAGCATTTAGATGGAAAAGAAGTAACAGTCTCGTGAGAAGTAGTAAGATATTGAAAAAGAACTGGAAAGTCTGCTCCATTAGGGGAGCAGTAGCAGAAACACAAGATAATTGCAATATATAAATAAATTGCAACACTGAGTTCCCCCGCTAGTCCCTTTTATATATTTAATAAATAATAGACGATATAGAGATGCCAAATACTCCTTCATATTCAATATTTAACAAACATGTAAACATTATCTAGTACGTACTTACAAAATAAACGTCATAACAAGGTGGATAATATTTGTTTCGTAGTCAAACAATACCCAGATCCTGATATTGCCTTTTTATGACTCATTCTCGAAATTTAAAACACATGCCCTTTTCACAGCATCAATATTTTTTTTCTTCATTCTTGACGTCATCATCACATCATCATGTGACATTGTACTCATAGACACATAACAAGATCTAAATAATCAACTATTTTATTAATGGATAGCGTCACATATCCCTTTATTATATATTTGTAACTCAAAATTCTTTTATTTATCCAGAAGTGTATACACACCTCGTGAGAAATTTCCAAACAGGAATGATACGATTGTGTATCCATGCATAAAATTGTAAATCATCATGTATATTTTTCTTATGGCAGCTTATTTTCGTATACTCAGGGTATTTTTACCTGATTTGTACCTGTGACATCGCCACTATAACTTCATATTCCTCATATCTCATGATAATATATATAAAGTCATGCTTTCATATTACATATACACAGTATTTAAATTACAATTTTTAGAGACATTTCTGAAAATAAGCAGTTATTCACTTTTCAGTGAAATCAAGAAACACTGTATATTTATTAATACCTAACATCATCATATTCTCAAATACGGATGTAAATATTGCGACGTCATACATTTTCCTTATTACTATGTATTCGAGTTTTTATAATCATATGATTTTATGCTTGTGACGTCACGACCATAAATTTTTGTGACATCATACCTTTTCTTTGAGCGTACTGCTTTCAAGTCTTGAACCAGAATTACAAATCGTGGAACTATTTTATTTTTCTTAACTAAGTGATGTTATTGGATTTAATTTTTTCCCAATATTTAACATGCCTTTATATTTACTGAAAGTAAGCACAAAATAATCATGTGTCTATGACGTCATAGCCACTTAGTTGTTTGTATCTTGAGTTAACATTTCCTGATATTTCCTCTTTTTGGTTCACTACTTTCACATACTTATTTACTTAACTCACTATAACCAAAGTTTTAAAGGAGACCATGTGTCTATGAAGTTATATCAACATGATAGATTACTATATAGCCCAACAATTCCTGATATTTCATAGTTTTGGTCAGCCTCATTTACATTTACCGTATAACCACGTGTTTATCGTACCTGACTCAATTGTTTAATATCCACAACGTCGTCCTAAAACAATACTTAAATAGATTTATAAATAAAAATTCTTATTCCAAAATAATTCATTACCTTAATATGGTTTATATACGAGTGAAGACATCATTTAATTAATATTACATATAAATTTCATTTTATGGCTTTATATCTTTATTAACCCCATGATGCAATGCACACGTTCTTGGATATTCATTCCGTTTTCTTCAAACTATCATTTTTAGCCTTATTCTATATTACATTTTTCAATATTTCTTTTCAAGCGATGACTTTTAAAAATTATTTTAAAACTTATTACACATTACATTTTCTTTATTTCTGTCAAATTATAACTTTCATTCCTATTATCATAATACAATCTCTATATTTGCTTTCAGATATAACTTTAAAATTTATTTTTAGACTTTTCAATAATAAACCAATTTATATCTCTTAAAAATTGTAAAATATTTGCAAAACAATTTCATTTATTAATTTATCGTGATTTTTTAGGCTAACACAATGAATCATGTAAAAGTGTATAAGGAATCTTCTACTCCTCACACGCGCGCAAACGCACACACACACACACACACACACATGCACACGCACACAGACACACACACAAACAAACACACACATGTTCATCATTTTCCTCCTCAATTCATTATTCTTCTCTTGCGTCATTAATATATATATATATATATATAGTATATATATATATATATATATATATATATAATATATATATATATATATATATATATTATATATATATATATATATATATATATATATATATATATATATATATATATATATATATATATATAATATATATATATATATATATATATATATATATATATATATATATATATAGCGGGGAAGTGGTTGCAAGGGAAAAGGAAGGATATTAGTAGAGAGGAGGTGAAAATACCGTTAAGGAAGGTAAAAAAGGAAAGTTGGAGGGATGAATAAAGTTTATCCTATAATAAGTTACCGCAAGTCGTGAAAAAAAACCTTTCCTTTATGAGGAAGAAGAAAATGGAGAATTATGAACGAAGTTGAAAATAACGTAAACAACGGTTTCGGCGATTACCCTATGTTTAGGGGTAAAATAAAAAGGTTAGGGTAAAGTTTCATAAAAGTTAAAATCGTTTTTTTTTTTTTTTTTTTTTTTTTTTTTTGGTTTAAAGATTAATAACATTGCCAAATTAATTAATAACTATTGTTTTTAATGACATAATTAAATAGAAAAATAAAGAAGAAAAACAAAAGTTTATAATTTTTTCGACATTTACGATATACGGTATATATATATATATATATATATATATATATATATATATATATATATATA
>SEYY01024057.1:20000-25000 GCA_009176605.1 Armadillidium nasatum | reverse complement strand
CCCGTAGTCTGAATCCCAAAAACGTTAACCCATTGTGCCAGTATCATAATTTGGCGCTATATATATATATATATATATATATATATATATATATATATATATATATATATATATATATATATATATATATATATATATATATATATATATATATATATATATATATATATATATATATATATATATATATATATATATATATATATAGTTAAAAGTACTTAGGTAATGGGAAAAGGTGGCGGCATTTCTTATTTACACCCTCTTTCTCATACTGATTTTAGGACATTAGAAGAACGCTTATCTTGCGTCACGAGTATTGGAATTTGTTGAAAATGGTCTCTCTCTCTCTCTCTCTCTCTCTCTCTCTCTCTCTCTCTCTCTCTCTCTCTCTCTCTCTCTCTCTCTCTCTCTCTCTCTCTCTCTCTCTCTCTCTCTCAATGAGATTTGGAGAATAAAACTTGTTGAAAAAGTGTTTCTTCAGAGATATATTGATTTATTTATGTATGTATATTTTTTTTTTATTTTTATTTTTTTTTGCACGTACTGTACCTCTCGGGGAAATACATTTGAATAAACGCAAAAATTTTGATTTAGAAGCTTTTTCGTATCTTATTATGGCTTTCTTTCAGCGCTTTACATGTAGCGCCTTAAGGCTAGAATTTGTTTTATTGCTCCCGTATCATCTTAGTTGGGGGAGTGATGGAGAGAGGAAGAGAGAGAGGGGGGAGAGTATAGCTGACATCATTGGTTCGCCGCCGCCCGACCGATGGTGTTTTCAGATCATGACTCCTCTCCCGCCAGCGCCAATGCTCTGGCGCGCCTTCTTCGGTACGAAGAGTAAGTACTGCGAACGTCCGATTGTTGTCGCCGTTGTTGCGTAACTCTCTCGGGCCAATGGCATGTAAATCTGGATCGTATAGATGCATTTTATTCGTACCATTATGCTAAGCGTTGCAATAGTAATCCTTTTCTTTTAACGTGTCGCTCGTTTTACGGCTTGAGAGAGAGAGAGAGAGAGAGAGAGAGAGAGAGAGAGAGAGAGAGAGAGAGAGAGAGAGAAACCGAGTTCTTTACTGTTTTTATTGCATATATATATTTATTTTAATCTGTTCTTTAGATTTTGCGCTAAAATGTGGGGCTGTGATTTCTTTCAACACAAACACACACATACACATACACATACATAAATATAACACATGCACTCTTACACAAATGTTTATAGGTACATTACATTCAAGTGACCAGGAACGTTATGTTTGTTTTCTTACTTTTTGCACTTTGCACCGTCATCGTCATATATTATATATATATATATATATATATATATATATATATATCTATATATATATATATATATATATATATATATATATATATATATATATATATATATATATATATATATATATATATATATATATATATATATATATATATATATATATATATATATATATATATATATATATATATATATATATATATATTATATATATATATATATATATATATATATATATATATATATATATATATATATATATATATATATATATATATATATAACTACAGTATTCATTTATAAACATATATATGTGTGTTGGGGGTGGGGAGAAACAGTGGTCCTCAATTTGCAAGAAATACGAATATTCTTATGGATCCTGTTGTATTAGCTAATTTAAACCAAGGTCCAAGCCTCAACAGGCTTACCATCCTCTTGGCACGAATAGAGGAGATGTGGTCCTGCATTGAATATTTCAGAGGAAAAAAATTATTCGAATCTCTACATGTCAACGTACAATGTAGAGATTCTTTCATATCATGCATTTTGCCAGCCTCGAACATGAAATTGTAGACATCGTCTGATATCATCGTCATTCAGCATCAGCGAAATCAAAGTATCGGGCGAGCCCTTTAGTGGTACTGATCAGTAAACGCTTGTTCCACAAAATGAATGAATGAATGAATGTATAAATGAATAAATTAAATAAAAATAATAATACTTTATAAGTTCGACTTTCTTATCAGGAAATAGCTAAAACAAAATACATTAAGAAGTTCACTTCTGTGTTTGGCGAAATTTCTGACCTTCAGATAAGACTTTCAGGCCGTTATTTAAAATGTTAATTGTTGAAGTCTAATCTCTCACATAAACGCAAGAGAAACTGGAGAATTTAAACGACGACCACCTACATAAAACACTAACTGCATGGCGAGAGATTTCGTATTATAAATTATCGCGAGAGATTAAATTCATGTGGGCTAGTGGAGTAGAGAGAGAAATGCCTGAGGTGTTTTGGACAAGGTGATAGAAACGACCGCGCTAAAGAACTTAAAGAGCAGGCATGAACAGTCACTTCAAGATGAGACGTCCTAGAAAGTGGGCATGAAGAGACTGAAATCTCGAAACGAACATCGTGATTAACTACTGTCCTCGTCACTAGAACAGACGTAGCAAAATAACATTTAGAATCGGAAACGACCACCCGAAAAAGTTAAGACGTCCGAAAAAAACGAGGAAGAAAACCATATTTGAGTAACTAAACAACAAGGCGAACTGCAGACCTATCAGCCTTCTAATTACGTCTACAAGTTCTTCACATGAATGATCACATCAAGAATCGGGACAACAATAAAAAAATCATACCCGACAACAAGTAAACTTTTGGGGAAGAGTAATCAATTGAACAGTTGCAAACATATAATCAACTACTCTTTGAGGAAGTCACAAAATACAACGTCCCTCTTTCATTTGCCATCGTTAGGTACGAGAACATGGTCTATGTTCAACAAAAGACAAGGGACGATGATTCGACCCAAAGTGTAAGGATATATATATATATATATATATATATATATATATATATATATATATATATATATATATATATATATATATATATATATATATATATATATATATATATATATATATATATATATATATATATATATATATATATATATATATATATATATAAGAGAGAGAGAAGAGGGAGGGAGGGAAGACCTAAATGAAGTTCCGTTCCGAGTTCATGCAAATCCCTTTATAGTAAAGATTTAGGCAATAAATTATTTATTATTAATTATATACCTGATATTTATTATACAATTAATGTAAATAAAATTTAAAATAATAATAGTTATAATAATAATAATAATAATAATAATAATATTTTTTAACCCTCACACCATAAATACCCAAAAGTCTCAACTTGTATTACCTATACAAAGAAAAGCCTATTTCCCCTCCCCCCTCCACCCCCCCCGTTTCAAATGAGTTTCTTATAAGACTTGGTCGATTCATACCGTTCATTTAACAATGAAAAATAATAATTATGAAATAAGTAATCAAGGACACTTGTTGTAAATCTATAAAAGGATTAAAATCGGCTTTTCTTTTATTAATCCATTCAATTAGCAAACTTAATCCTGTTTCGAATGAAAGCTAATCGCTAAAGCAATAATATATATATATATATATATATATATATATATATATATATATATATATATATATATATATATATATATATATATATATATATATATATATATATATATATATATATATATATATATATATATAATCACCAGCCATGTTGCTTTAGTAATTAAAATTAATAAATATTAAAAAATATAATAAATATATATATATATATATATATATATATATATATATATATATATATATATATATATATATATATATATATATATATATATATATATATATATATATATATATATATATATATATATATATATATATATATATATATATTAATTAAAAAGTGTTTAATTAATTAAAAATTTTGATGACTAATTTAATTAAATGGGTTTTTAGATGTTTTGATAATAATAATAATAATAATAATAATAATAATATAATAATAATAATAATAATAATTAATAAATTAATACTAATTAGTAATAATGATTATAATAATTTAAAATAATAGTAATATTACTAGTAACAGCTGTCGAAAATTATTATATATTATTATTATTAAATTTTTTTGTTAGTTTTATAATAATAGTATTTTATTTTTTTTTTATTATTACTAAACCCTTTTATTTTCTTTTTTCTTCCTGTTCCATGTTTTGAATTTCGTTTTTCAAGTTTTGAAAACTTGTTCAAGAATTGATAAAACAATTCGTATTTCGTTGGGTAAAATTCTGATGCTTAAGAGAAGCGTCACTTCAAGACTTCCTATATATATATATATATATATATATATATATATATATATAATATATATATATATATATATATATATATATATATATATATATATATATATATATATATATATATATATATATATATATATATATATATATATATATATATATATATATAATATAAATATAAAAAAAAAAATGTCGATTTTTAAAAGTAAATTTTTGTTAATTAAATGTAAGAATTTATTTTAACAAGGGGGATTAAAATAATAAATTTATTATTATTATTATTATTATTATTATTATTATTATTATTATTATTATTATTATTATTATTATTAAATTTAATTTAAAAAATTATTTAAAAAAAAAAAAAAAAAAAATAAATTAAATTTTAAATAAAAATTTAAATGCCTTTTAAAAAATAATTAGGAGGGGGTGGGGTGAAGGAAGTAAAATTGATTAGGGGCTTGGGGGGTTGGAGGAAATCATATTATTATTATTATTATTATTATTATTATTATTATTATTATTATTATTAAGTTGGTGACGTTATTTAAATGTTGAAATTTGGCTGATACTTATTTTTTTTTTAAATTTAAATTAAATATTAACAAATATAAGGAGTAATGTAATTAATAGGAATTTATATTAATAGGAAATAGAATTAATACTTAAAAATAATATTTGCTATTAAAAAAGAATAAAATTATAAAATTAATTTTAATATAATTATATTAATAGGAAAAACAAGGTACTGTATATAAAAAGTTCGTCTTTGAAAACGCTTTTTCTATTTTTAAAAATATTTTTTT
>SEYY01024057.1:5000-7500 GCA_009176605.1 Armadillidium nasatum | reverse complement strand
TAGGAATGTTACCATCTTTTTCTGTTTTTTATCGGCGGAATCTGTTGGCATATTAGTTGTCCACTGTATGTGCTGACAACATCCTTCATTTCTCTTTTTTTTTTAATTTTGAATTTCAAAAACTCGAATACAAAATGACTAATGCTAAGAAGGTTTTCTTTAAAGTAATTGTTCTCTCATCTTTCTCGAATTTGGTATATAACTGGGTCAGAAAAAACTATTTTCAACGTCTCAGAAATTCTGTTTCTTCGTCTGTCTACTCGGCATAAACACCAACACAACTATGATATCATCAACAGCAGCACACGACTCAAACCTTCATCTGTCTTTAAAATTGTTGGGGGTTTCCTTTTCTCGTTATCTTTCTTGGGAGGACCACAACATTTCTCTTTCTAAACAAGCTTCTAAGAGGTTGTTCTGAGGCGCTTTCAAAATTTCTTCTCGCCATTCTAGTTACTTGCCCCTATATAGAATATGCCTCACATCTGTGTTGGTTCTACTTACACAGCTCTAAACGAAAAGGTTGAGTAGGGTTTTTTCCCCTTATCAACTTTTCTTCTCCCACTCTCTTCAATGACCTTCCATCCTTCGAACTCTTCTTGCACTATCCTTGTACTTTGGATATTAAAACTTTGGATATCTTCGGAGGAGGGCTTGTGCGACTAGTCTTTTCACGATCTTACCTTTTTTCCTGTCTGACTTCCTGATTTAACTCTCTCTTCATTTTTACATAAACTGCACTGGCAAAATTTAAAGAACTCCTTCTTTCTTATATTCCCTCCTCTCTCCTTTGATTTGAAAACTTTCCAACTTTTCAACTTTCAAACCCCGTGTATCGGCTCACGTCGCCCTTTAAATGACTTTCAACATGTTTGATGGATTTCGTGTACGCCTGTGGCCTTTTCCCGGAGGAGTTATAAACGAAGAAGGATGGCATTTTAACATGTAGTTTTTTTTTTTTTTTTTTTTGCCTACGACTTAAAAGCAGATCTGAAAATTGGCTATTATTTTAAATAATTGTCAGTAGGAATTTTTTTGGGAGGACAATAATAATCTTAAGTACTATATATATATATATATATATATATATATATATATATATATATATATATATATATATATATATATATATATATATATATATATATATATATATATATATATATATATATATATATATATATATATATATATATATATATATATATATATATAATAGTCCGAGTCCAAATCAAGCCTAAATCAAAATCTAAGTCAAAACTCAACTCGAAGTGATTACAAATTCTATTTGAATAAAAGTATTATAATTATTATTATTATTATTTTTTTGTTAATAATAATTAAATATAATAATAATAATAATAATAATAATAATAATAATAATTAATAATAATAATAATTTATAATTTTTTAAATCCCAAAAGGAAATATGAATTTAGGTAGTATAGAATAATATTTAAATGAAAAAGAAAATTGATTATTAAATAATAATTTTTATATCTTGTAGGATACTAGAAATTATTTAAAATTTGTTTCTTCCTAATTCTTTTTAGTTAGAGAAATATAAATATACAGGTATAACTATAATATATTAAACTATATTAATACTCTATCAGAGACTATTGAAATGGAATGTAGAGCTCATCAAGTCAACTTCCTGTCCATTTTTCCCTAAGCTAAAATGATTATTTGGTTTATTTATGGAATGACCTCCGCTAATGACCTCCGTTAGTTGATTGTGCTCTTTGTTTTCTGATACAGATCTACAGGTCTGAGTTGAAAGAATTCAAGAGCTTTTATTATTCACTTGTGAAATGACCTGAGACATTTGCTTTAAATCTTTTGATTATAACATGATCAATTGCCGTCTACCGTGGCTCAAACGGTAGAGTGATTGACTCACGTGCTTGAGGGCGCCGGTTCGATCCCACTTGGGGATCCTAGGTATACTACCAAGAAAAGTTCCTCTCCTCGAATAGGGCAATGCCCGTGAGATGTGAACTTTTGAAATTTAAAAAAAAAAAAATTTGTCTTCTTCACAAGATGTTATCTAAGTGATCCTCCTCATGTAACTGTTCATGGGAAGGGATTCAAATACACGTTGACAAATAATACTTGTATTATATTTTGTTTAATGGCTTGAAATGTAGGTATTAAGAATGTTAAATGTAAAGCAGAAAAACCCGTGGTATTACTCTTAAAATATCTCAGGAATAAGAATTGGGGATCATGTAGAAGAATATTATTGCATCATGATATAACTATGGTGTGAACGGAAATAAATTAATTTTACCTTCCATACAAAGTCCCTGATCCCTGATAAAGCCAGTGCAGGAAGCAAGACAACTGTTGGATCCCTTCGTTGTACAAATGTGGGCCTAGAACCTGAAAACTTTAAAGTCATTAATTAGCTAAAAAGAAAATGTGTGGGCATAAATATATGCTGCAACTTCAAGGTTGTAAAAATTTTTTTATTATTATTATTATTATATTTTGATTC